>OMKL01126442.1:6246-40302 GCA_900302295.1 Parasudis fraserbrunneri
CAGAGCATGAATGGGCTCCAATTACATCTCCATGCCAACCAAAGACTGAGATGTTAGACTGGTGTGAAAGGTATGTATTCAATAGGTAGACTTTCCCCACAAGCAGTCTCAGGATTGGAATTATATATATATTTATATATATATATAGATAATGTATTTATTTATTTTTGACATGCAACTTGGGTGGTGAACATGATTTGTTGGAGAATGGTGTGTATCAGCTGATTAAACATTGTCTAGGCCTATATTTTATAGAAACCCAATGACAAATTATTGTCATTTACTTATTTACTTATTTACCCACATTTGTTTGTATATATCTCCATATACCTATATATTGTATACCTGCATATTGCTTCTGCACTTTACTGTACATTTGCACTCTGGTTGGATGCCAAACTTCTTTTCGTTGTACTGTACTTGTGCTGTATAATGACAATAAATTTGTATCTAAATCTAAATCTAAAATCCAATGTGACTGAATGACACAACAGCCACCCTAACTCAAGGCACCCCCTCTTCTACGTTAAGTATTATGAAAGCGGCTCCCTATTTTTTTGAGTCATTCTCAGCTGGTAGATGAAGATTCTCAGCGGGCTAGCTGGAAGCCCAGACATGAAACCCAGAGGCTTTGCTGATATGACGTCGGCAGTGGTGTGTGTGTGTGTGTGTGTGTGTGTGTGTGTGTGGGGCTTCACCCTTCATACATCGAGCCCCCTCCTGCTCTCTCCCCGCCAGTCGCTGCAGCAGTAGATAATGGTTGTCTGTCTGTCCCCATTCATGGCATATTAATACAGTTTCTGTGTCTTGAGGGGGGGTCTGGGGAGACAGGAATACTCTCAATGCCTCTCTTCATGGGAGGCTGAAGTCGGCTTAACCCAAGGCCGCCAGGACTCTTGCTCTAAAACAGACCACAGATTATACGTCCCCGATGCCACATACATCGGCCACAATCCTCTGGACTTCCCTCTCTGAGGGCAACTACCACTCTGCTGGCTTGGTTTTGTGTTCCTGTTGGCTTCATTCATGAGGTGGTGAAGTTGATGAAAAGACGTGGAGAGGCTCAGGACTAAAACTGTGGCTTATCGCGCAGGCAAGGGTGACCACCGTGTCTGTTATTAAGTCTATATTGATGATTCTGTTCCGTAAGGCTCAAAGGGGCCGAGAAAGCTCCACTCTTCTCAATGAGTGGAAGTGGTGAGTCAGTGAAGCTCCGCTCTCTGCCCGCTTTGTTGTGGGGTTTCTCACAGAGCATGCCAAGGGCCTCTCTAGTCTGCCCACATGAGACACAGAGAGAGGATGTGGAGGCGCTAGTCGTGGCCTCCCCACAGAAGCCACTGTGACCCCAGATCGTGGTGTGGGGCCACAGGGCAGGCTAAAGGGACACAAACCCCTGATTCACCATCAGCTGCCATTGAAACCTGTTTAATGGATAGTATCGCCTGCTTGTGAAGCCTGAAGGCTCTCTTACTGTATGCAGTAGTCCATATCTTGCAACTAAAAATAGTTGGGGTATCTCTCAATCTTTGCTGACACGACTTCCAGGTCCTGCATGGAGCACGAATGCAGACATATGGCCCAGGCACATTCCCAAAACCTCCACCCTTCTAATCTGTCCTTTGGGTCTTACGATAGAGGGACCAACACTGAGTGTCCCAGTATCTGAGGTGACCATCCAACTGCCCTCATCCCCTCCTCTTCCTCAGAGATAAGGGGCACATCCAAGATCGAGAGACATGTCTCTGAGACTGAAGTGCCACAGCGATGACGATATTTCCTCTATACTCCTTTTTACTTCCTTGTCCATTCTTAGTTGTGGAAAGAAAAGGCTACTGACTACTCGAGGAAGAAGATATGGCCTAAAATTGATACCATGATTTCAAATTTTGGATGGTAATAATATATTTCATGGTATATTTGTTTTTCTTGTAACACCATCTAAAATGTTTTAGGAATACAAGAGCTCTATGGGATGGCGCGTTTCATGCTATGGTTCTCAATTATTATACAATATTCATAAGGTGCAAAACATAGGCTACCATATCCAACTTTCTGTTGAAGCTAATGGTCAACAGTTCTCTGTGTACTCAGTCGGAAGAATGTATATGGCTAAATGTATACCTTAGTACAAATTTGTACCGATGTATCATTCTTCAAGTATATCGCCCACCCCTAATGACTACTGAGGCTCACTAATATTCTCACCAGCCACTTTTCCACAGCAGTGCCAAGCGGTGCTGGCCTGAGCCAGAAGCAGGGTTAAAGCCAAGTCTAAATATTTACAACAGTGATTCTCAACTGGTTTTCCATCAGGACCAAAGTTTGACCTTGTCCATGAAATCATGATCAACTGTATTAACTTACACTTTAAGACCTTTCTCACCACAATTCATGCTGTGCTTCATTCTGGCATGCTGGATGCTCAGTTAGCTTAGTTAGCCACAAAACGAATTTGGGTAAATTAATGAGTCCCTCAACAACAAATTTCTTTGATTTGGGTGCACTGCTGAGTAAGTAGCCAGAGCTGTATGTATCCGTACGAAGAACAGCACGGATTGTGCTGAGGAAGGTCTTTACCAATCGACAACATCATTGGTAAATAGGAATAAGGCTAGCGGCCCAGGATTATCAACTTACCCTTTATGTAGAATGATATTGTATGTTGTTCTGAGAGACAAATCAACTAAAAAGGCATGTAACTTTGAAATAGTAAATATTAGGTTGTGTGAACAGCTCCATGAATACTACCCCACCCAGAAAGAACAGGATAGTGATTTGTCACCTGGACATATGCCGCAACAATTTGATATTAGTGTTGATCATCAATCTATTAGAATCATGGGGTGCAAGTGTCATAATGAACTGTTGCACTGGTCATATAAATATAATTCAGAGCAACCTCTGTTGTGATGGATGACGTGAGGCAACTACCACTTTCCTGATGACCTGAGGTGAGAATTATATGACCCAGAAAGGGCTTAGGTCTGGGGATAAATGATTTGTGGCTACCTCATAATAACAAATGTTTTGTGTACTTCTTAAAACAGTCAAATGAAAACTGGTGAAATTGTATTCATAAATTTCAAGGCACAAAAAAACCCACCCCAACATGAGACTCTCTCAAACCTGAGGTGAAAAGTTATGGCTGTGAATGTATCCAGCAATTCGAATTTTTTTTCTTTGACAGTCGCATTAAGGCCAGGAATAACATATGGTTTGGACAGGAATAGGTGAAAACAGGCTCAGAGCTCCAGTGACCTCCATCTGCATCTAACAAAAGTGTAAGTATGCTCAAATGAAAGATAAGAAGATTATCTTTTCAATGACACCAACTTCATGCTAAGACGAGGTTCATAATGGCCCCAGAATTGCAGATGAAATCTATTTAAGCACTGTCATTAATAATCTCAAATCTGACCGGGATTTTTATGGGCACGTGGTCACCATGTCAGAGTGTTTATGGTTCAGATTATTTGAAACTCAGCCCATTTTACAAATCATCTCTATTGGCAAAAATGAATAAATAAATAAATGAATGATAAAAAATTAAAGAAAACATGTTTCTGGATGATGATGATGGATAGTGAGGGACTTAAATAATGAGTAAGCCCAGGTTTACCATGTTTGTCCCTTTAGTGGAAACTGGGCTTATGGCAGCACCTAGCAGGGAGAGTCCCTCTCAAGGGTAAATGAGACAGGCCAGTGGGTGGACGTGCATTGGTCCAAATGTGCCAATCACAAATGCCTTTTAGCAGACATTAGAATCTGGTCTGGGATGCCTCCCCCAGCTCCTTCTCTTTGTGCTGACATCTCACTTTGTAATGATGGAAGCCATGCATGGACACACTTGTAATTGAACTAGATGTATGAAAGGATGCACCTTCTCGATGTTTGTTTGTGGAGCTAAGCTAAAGTCTTATAGTTCCAATGTTGATTACCCAAAGGTAAAGAGGTAGCACACACACAGATCTACAGGACAGAGTTGACTAATCTCAATTTCACCAATTTATTTTGGCCACGTCAACAAACATGCTATTTAAGCCTGCTGGCCTTCATCAACGCATGTCATTTGGTGTTGGCAGTTGATTGGCTTAAAGGGTCACGTGGTGATTCAATTCATAAAGTCCATTAAACATCAGTTTTCTTAGCATTGTGACAATGAATATAAACAGGTGAAATGGCATATAGCTTAGCTTAATAGTTCTCACTGTTGTTACAGCTCACGTGATACATTCCATGTTTCCAACTTGCTTAGAGGAAGCAACTCATGAGGAAATATGAGGAAATATGAGGAAGAACTCTCATCATGGGAAAATATGAATGCTGGTTTAGTATCACTAGATCGGTCACAAGACCATCAGAAAACATACTATAACTTCAGTGGTGAATTGGCTCAAATGTGACTTTTTAATACAGACCCAGTAGAACATGGTATATCTAATTCTTTAAGGGGAAATTATTCAAATTCCTATTCTACAACATCCATGAAAAGCAAAGACCTAATGGTGTAGGCTAGAGTGGCATAAATTGACATTGAAATGGGCCCATGCACTGTGCTTCAAATCGAATTCTAATGTATACTATTGTTAGGATGTGCATAATCACCAAAATCACCCAGTCTGCCCCTATGCTGAAGATCTGATGCAAGTATATAACCGCTATCCTACATATAAGTAGTGGTGGGAGGGAGCAGCATGATTTATCAGGATTGTCCAATTAGGCATGGTATTTGATTTGGATATGTTGAGTCACTGCACTAGTCATTCATTTCCTGTATTGGGAAATGAATGGAAATATGACTAAATAACATATCAAGCCTGTCTGAAATCACGCTCCACAATTTCACATAATCCTCTAAATATTGCTATTCATCCCACCAGACACAGAATTACAGTGCTCTTCCACTGTGAAATATTTAGGCCTGCAGGTGGAAACAAAAATATGCCTCCTGTCTGCCCCACCCAAAGAGCCAGCTCATCATATTGTGTCAGTAACCTGAAATTGTGAAATTTCCCAACATGTGGGTAGTTTCAAACATCCCACTCATTTACACATCAGACATGCCCAAAGTCACTTAGAAAAGCAGGTATATGTAATATTTTCAATGTAGCTGAGAAACTAGGGCAATCTTGAAAAGGGCAATGTGAGAGCCACTCCTGCTTCACTACCAAATCCCTTTCATGATCCCACGACAGAAATAGCTCCCCTTGTTCACAGGACAGGTTTGAGAAGATCTGCTCAGAGAGTGTGCGTAAGATGGTAGTAGCCGTCTTGCCTGCTGGTATGATCAAACCATACACAGTCCAGCTCTTTCGCATGGTAGAACTGCTGAAAATGGTTTCCTGCCTGGACCCTCCCATCACTTTGGCAGAGGTAGCTTAACAGCTTTTTAGGGAGGAGCAGTGACGTGTCTCAACATGACATGTGGAGGTCAAGGTGGGCCTGCTGGCACTCCTGGCGGGGTCAATCTACATCTGAAGCAGCTTCGGCTTTGCACTTGGATGGTCATAACATGACAAGCAAAGCTCAGTGAAGGGGAAAGTGTAGACTAGAGTGGCATGGAGAGCAGGGCATGTTGGACGCATGCAGAAGCAGCTCAGTGAAGCGCTCCAGACATGATGAGTCAAGCAAGCCGCAGGCAGACATGGCAGAAGTCCTCTTCAATGCTTCTTTCTATGACATGCCATGCAGAGTTCCCCATACATAGACCCATTTGTAGTGCTATAGAACAATATCTCAGACTGGCACACCACAAATAGGTTCAGCAAACTGATAAAACACACTGAAAGTCATTATTGTAGGCACTTCTTTCTACAAGTCAGATCTGCATCCCTTGTTCACCCCAGCCAGCCACCACCACCACATAACCTAAGAACCTGTGAGAAACATTGCCATGTTTCCTCAACTTGGATGATGCTTTGCTCCATCAAAACCTTTGGATCACTTATTCTGATTGTTATCATGACTTTGATCATTCTGCCTATTATCTTTGACTTCAGAAGAATAGTGACTGTTACTAGGTTACCATTTATTAAGGGAATCACCATTTACTTGAATGTCAATCAAACATGAGCCATCAGAAGTAGCCTACCTCCTAAACAGATGACCTGCACAATCAGTAACTTACAGTGCTACATTCTAGTCGTGAAAGCAAAACCAAAACATAAAACCTACATCAGAAGGGAATAGCTACTTGGTTACATCCAGGATCCAGTCCAGACAGAATATGAGAACTTTTGGAACGGTTCTAAATAGGGTATGACGAGTCAGGAGAATGAACAGTTCCGTGTCAAGAACAGCCTTGAGAAAAAGCATCTGCTGGTATTTGACGGGACATGGCTGTTCCTGCGACCTAATTCGTGCTCTAGGTCGCATGAAGCCCCTTGCTCCTCCACCCACCCCAGGGTCGCTCCCCACCCTCTCGAAACATGTAACAACAAAGCGTCGATCAATAACGTGTACTTTCCAGTGAGGCAGAACGCACTGGACCTCCCTTTGTTCCACTCGCATTGTAACGACGTCTGTGTTGAGCGGAACACGCTCAGTTCTAATCATTCTGACTTGTGATAAATGCTGTCCGTACTCTTCCTATCCCCCTTCTGTTGAGCCCCCCTCGCCAAAATTTCCCTCCCTGCCTCCAAGCTACTTCTGAAATGTTCACGTCGCTTCAAACATTACAGTGCACTCTCCCATGACACAAGGGGGTTTACAAGTAAAATACATAGTCCGTTTCCCTGCCAATATCCTTTTTGTAACCGCGATGTTCGCTACAGTGTAATATAATCCAACATCGGCTCAATGTGTGGGACAAAAAGTGCTTGTTTAGGTGACACAACGTTACACCAAAAGGAAACACGCTATAGCTACATTGTAACAAGTGTGATAGGCTTGCGCAACAAAAACAAACTCACCGCGACTCCAGCTTCGCTCAGGAAAATCCTGAAAATTACGGTGGATCTGGTGCAATTATCCTTTTTTCTCCCTTTTCCACGTTTTCAACCCCGGCCCCTGTCTCCACACCCCAGGAACCAAGTGTGAGCGGGGTGGGGGGGCCTGGGTGATAGGAATGATCTGGGACACACAGCCAATTTGGAGAGGCAACAGTTCGCAGTCCGTATGTTGAAACAGCAGGCCGGACCGGTCCCACAAAATTCCCTAATTTCCCCCCAAGGATATCTCCTATAAATTGGTGGTTCTTCGTTTTCTTATAAACACGAGGGACGTGAATCCCACCGTTTATCCACTGTATCCGGGCGCGTCGGCTGGCTGTTCTAGTCCGCCATGTTGTGTGTCTGCATAGGAGAAATGGGAAGCAAGCAGCAAATTCACAGGCCAGGCCCCTTCTCCCGTCTCTTCCCTCGACAGTCCGCCACGACATCTGCTGGTCGTGGAGAAGTTTAGTTGAAGAAGTCTGCGTTCTGCTAGAGCTGTCTTTTGAGGTCGAGGCCCCCAGTCATGAAAATGGTGTCTCTAGAAAATGCAATTGGAAATTTAAAAACCACAATTTTATGTAATGAAAAACGATTGCAAACAGCTTCTAGACTGCACAGAAACCACACAGAAAGTCATGCCTGCAGCCTACATCACTAATTGACCAGCACACAACGGCTGGATTTTTGTCCCCGAGGAATGCAACGCAGTGTAATGTGTAATTGGTGTAATGTTAACACAATTTCTATGTGTTTTTAATGCTGAGACGAGATTACATGCATTTTCTGACCTAAATTTGTGGCCAACTTTCAAAAAAGTTTGGAAAACCCCTGTACTAGAGACTGATACATCCTCATTGCTAGAGACACTAGTGAGCCTATGGGCAGCACTCCCAGCAACAGTCAACAAAATAAGACACAGTAGGGTGATAATAGTTTCTTTTCAACGTACAATGTACCTTTGTCAAGGGTGGTGATACACTAGACAACATTTTGGGCAATGTGGGGCAAGCGGATGTCTCAACACATTTGTAATGATTACATGGCAACCTCTTGTTGCCCAGATAAATTCTATTGTATATTATAATCTTCTGTTGGTAATTGCCCTATCATGTTGCCCAGTGTATTGCCTCCCCAATCACAATGGTACATCTTGTTGCCAGCAGTGATGAGGAAACTCCTTGGGCAATGTTAATCAAAATGTGTCCCTGTCTATCACTGCCTTATGACTCAAATGTGTAATTTCATACAATCTGGAGCTGCTTCATAAAGTGGAAGGTTGATTTTGTGGACTCAAAGAATGTTTGTTTTATAACAGAATTGGCTTTATTCTGAATGTACTCTCATCCCCAGAAAACCCCTATGAGCGCCCTCCCCTTTACCACCTTTTCAAATCCAGCTTCTAATTAGCCTACAGCCTAATTACATTACAGATTCAAGTCTTAACTGCTTCCTGGCTTTGGGGAAGCTGTTCCTGCATGCTCACACATTGATTGGACTGAACATATGTATTATGTGGTACCAACATGACAACATGTTCAACTGAGTGGTAATCTATGTGTTTTATGGTAATTATTTTATGTGTTTGTTTATCTTGAGCATCATTTATGTCCAAGATCAGCTGACTGTGTTAATGTTGGATACTGTGGTAGACCTATGGACAGCACTAATCACATTGATCTGCATGTGATATTATGAATGAGAAATTGTGCTGCTGCTCCTTAACATTTAAGGTGCAATCTGTAACCCAAATGTAAAAATACAATAAATACATAATAAAAAATAATAAATAAATAATATACATTAAAATGTACATTAAAATTTGGTGCACTGTGGAGTATATTGTTTTTTTATACAGACTGAAAAGTGGCCCCATAGCTTAGTGGCTAACTACCAGGAGCTGTGTATCCTGTATGAAGCACAGCAAGGACTGAGCGGAGAAAGACTCTCCCTTTAGAGGGGAATGTCACCCACTGTAAGAGTTCACATGTTCTCTCCCAGGACAGTTCAGTCAGTATTTGTGAACACACACCACTATCTTCCAAAGCTAGAAATCAGAGAGAACCCTTCAATCGGTGATGTAAAATCTGGGTCTGCTCCACAATGAATGCGGCTCTGACTTTACAAGACCATAAAACATTTGTGAGCTTACACCCGCATTAAGTCTTAATTCTGGTTCAGACCTTCAAGCAATGCTAGTATATACACTTAATTTGGGTGTAAGAGCTCACACAAACACTTTATGGCCTCATAAAATCAGAGCCCCATTCATTGTCTATGGAGCAGCCCCATCACTGATTGGAGGGTTCTCTCTGATTTCTACCTTTAGAAGAGAGTGGTGCGTGTTCATAAATACTGACTGAACTGCACTGGGGTACAGGAAGAACACAATGTGAACTCTTAAAATGGGTGGCATTCCCCTTTAAGTCTGGGCCCGTTCCACAATGAATGGACCATCGACATTGTGGGCCCATAAAGCACTTGCATGAGATTTTACAACCAAATTATTTTTTAATTCTGGTTCTAACCTGTTAGCAATACCAGAGTATATAAACTTTATTTGGGTGTGAGAGCTAAACAACCTTTATGGTGCCATGAAGTTGGTGACCCATTGATAATCAATGAACCAGCCCCAGCTCATGCCAAACTTTGAAGATTCTCCCTGGTTTCTAACTAGAGAGCGACACATGTAAGAAGAAAAAAAAAAGAAAAAAAGAATTGACCCAACTGGCCTGGGCACAAGAATGTGATTTCTTAAAATGGGTGGCCTTCCCCTTTATTACCATGTTGAAAGGTTGTTCACACTATAAATCCTATCCTTTATTACTGTTCACAAATGAACAAGAAAAATGGATAAAACCTTTAATGAATAAATAATAAATATAACATAGTACACACAATAGATCTTGATAGTTAACTGTGTTAAGTGGAGAGTACAGGATCCCAGCAGAGAATGGAATGTGACTGACAAACATGTAACAGTATCACTGTACAGGAAAACATTCATATAAATGTCTTCTCAGTCATTAACAGTTTTAATACAACAGATACAACACATCTGCTTGTATGTAAAGCAGGATGTGAATGTTTTACAATTGTGCGTTTCACCTGTATCGTTTTGAGTATGTTTACATTTGAGTGTGCATGTTGCGTGTTGCAAGTGTGCATGCTGTCATGAAGATATGTTTGTATGGTCACTGTAAAGTGATCCGGCTGACGAGAGGTAAACAAAAAAGCGACCGTGCGTTAGTTGCAGATACATTTCCAGGTACAACGCTCAGACGGCCAGGTTAGCGATGACAGCGCGGGTGAACTCATCACTTGAAGCATAGCCTCCCAGATCTCCAGTACGCACCTGTTGCAAACACGAGAGCAGTGTTACACACACACACACACAGCTGCAGTTCACACACAATGGTCACACATCACCATAGCAAGCATGTTAGAGAGCCTTTCAAAATTAAACAAAAATAAATGTACAGTCATGGTTTATAGGAAAAGACAACGCTTCCTACTCCTACGGAAAATAATCAGTTGAAAAAAAAAACCAACTGAACCTTAACAGAACCGGTGTCCACGATGAAGTCTCTTTTTTCCCTCTTCCAACAGATTACACATTTATTTCTGGAGGTGTTACGAGTTAACAATCAAGTATACCACTCACCAAACGGGATCAAACTGTAAGCCAAATCAATTTACGTCTATGGTAAACTCACCCCTTAAAACACATACTATGTATATGTATTTTAGTGTTGTTTAGTGTAAATTTGTAAAATTTGAAGGTATGCAACAAAGAATACATAATCAATAGTTTCGTTATATAAATAGAAAAGGTCCAGCACACAAACCCATTCTTATTTTATTCTTCATTACTTAACTATAACATTGTTAATTAAAGGCCCAACACCCATTGTAACATTTAGAGAATAGACAGCGTGTGCAACATGATACCTCAATATTGTATCCCCGCAGTATACATATGACATCTCCATACAACTAATAACAAGGTACCTCAATCCTTTGAGAGATATATATATATATATATATATACTGCATTTGACACATACAATAGAGAAATAAACAAACATGGTGTACAAACATGATTGTTAATCTGTCCTGGTATGATATGGCTGGTAGGTTTGTGTTGGCTCAACTGTTCAAAATTAAATTAAGTGCCAATGGTCAAAATAACAATATGTTACTGATATATTAATTAAGGAAAAAAAGGAAACAAACCCATTACATTCTTTGCTTAGCAGTTGACCATGTACGACGCTAATTCAGGAGAATAACATGAATTCTGTTCAGGGCTGCGTTTTCCCTTTAATACACATTTACAAGCCAATAATAATATTATATAGCTTTCAGGATTGTGAAATGACATAACATAATTATACCAAAACCGTTCTGAGAGGAATTATTAAGAGGTCAGACTTGGTTTCGTAAGGTCACAAAGTTGTTTTCAAAAGCAATTTCCAATACATGCCAAATTCTGTAAGGTGAGATATTGGTCAGATTTAATTCGGACTCATTACTGGACAGGGAAAAAGGTAAATGTGCTAAAATTAGGCTTGCAGTAGAGTTCAAGGCAAAAGGGAAAGAAGAGATGTTAGCAGATACAAATATTTGCAGTGACAGAGGCATACACAGAGAGAGCGTTTCAAAGCCTTTGTCTAAGAATGTATAAAATAAAAAAAGGCCAGCTTGGCTAGAATATTACAATATAGCTGCAAGCAAGCAAACATACAGGAAAATATGCAGACAGAAAGGTCAACTGGAACTGCTGAACAGTCTAAAGTGTGAAACAGATGAAAAAGCATGAAGTGTTAGCTTGGCCCCAAATTCTATCTTCTGATACAGCTAAAGAAGAAAAACTTAATTCTGAAGGCCAAAGACTCAAAAAGGATAAATAGATAGAAAGGAAATGTGTGCGTTTGAGAAGGGTGACAAGCTGCCATGCGTGATTTAAGGAGGGTAAGGCCATATTAGTGAACTTTATTCCAGAGGAAGCCCCATGAGTTGCAGTTTTAGTTAGGCTAAGCCCAATACAAGACATCCCTGATTCAATTAGCGAAACAGTGATGAATCAATTAAACAACTCTGACTCTCTCCAGGTGGGAGTCAGAAGAAACAGTGAGTGCGTTTACATGAACACAGTATTCTGGATACTAGCCAATATCCCTGGTAAGGTCTTAGACAGGATAACGTGTTTATAATATGCATCTTCATATCCAGGTCATGAATAACCACATATAAATAAGTAAATTGAATCTTACAAATATTACCATAGAACCTGAACATACCCACAAAACGCAACAGTAAATGGGATAACATCAGCAGAATCTCAGCTAATACTGTAATATCCCAGTTATCTTGATAATATTTCTTACAGTCAGGATACCAGTTTATCCTGGCTACCATAAACAGGACAAGGCGTTTACGCACACCAACTCAAAGACGGAATACTTGAGTTTACCAAATACTGGAATGTTAATGTGCATGTAAACACACTCATTGCGGCATGATTTTCTGGCACAGTGAATCGGATGTTATATGGGGCTGAACATATATCACGTTAAGACATCTGTACAGATTTAGGTAAAAGTCAGGGGGTGGGGTCGGGGGGTTATCAGACGGGTTGAGACATCTTAGAGAGCAGTCCGGAAATGCAGGTTATCCACAACAGCACGCACAAAGTCCCCAGTGGTGCAGTAACCGCCAAGGTCTCGCGTCCGCACCTGGGACACGCACACACGCAGTGTCACACACAGACATACACGTAGACACAGGTACACACACACACACACACGTAGACACAGGTACACACACACATACATGTAGACACAGGTACACACAGACATACACGTAGACACAGGTGTACACACACACACACACACACACACACACACACGTACACAGGTACACACACAGGATGGGGTCCAAGGAGAGAGGAGGAACAGGGGAGAGGGAGGAGAGGGAGGGCACTTCAGACATCTAGCAGGCAGATTCCACTTTGTGTTGACAAACATCCTTTCAGCATGCTCACATCATCTCACATTCACACAGCAGGAACGGTCAACTCTCCCAACGGGTTCTCCAGTTTAAAATTATACCTGTCACTAATTCTTGTAGAGAAAAGAAAAAAATATCCTAGCCTACGGCTCACACCGGAATGCAATTTAAAGCAACAATGGACTGAGAGCATGCACTTTAACTGCCGTGTGAGGGATCATGGTTGGCTGATTTCATGTTAAGAGTGTTGCTGTCAGAGTATGTCAGTCTCAAGAGGGGAAGATAGCAGGGAATGGTTAGTCTGTGTTGGTGGAAAAAAGAGACAGTTGTCATAGTAACGGATGCATGAAGCCTTGCTGTGAAGACCTGAGGAGTTAAGGCATGTAAACATGCACACACACACATACACTGAAATGTGTAATCAAAGGCTCTCTAACATGGTTGTAAGAGGTTGTGGTTTGTTAGATGTGTATTTCATCATAGCGAATGGATTTGTTGGTCAAGAAATGCTCAGATCACACTTCTACACAGTAGCGGTGCCGGTGGTGGGATTATACCCAAAGGACTTTTGAAATGTTGAGGTTCCAATTATTTGGTTTGGTTTACATGTCCTGAAGCTAAATTCTGTTGGAAGCCCATATTAGCCAAACACATTTTATAAGCAGGAACAATATTTAATACCTGGCTTATTGAACAATTTGTGAGAAACCTTGTGAACTTTTGTGGTTTCTGTAATTTCAATGCCAGAACTTATTCTAGTTAAAAGACTGTGAGCCAAACATCCCTTTTCATTTTATGCATTACATATTTTCCCATATGGAAATTAACAGAAAGTAAATCCAGAACATGATTCAGTGTTTGACACTCGTTGTGAGTAATAACGCATAACTTTGACCAACGAAACATGAGCACAGTGTTAGGTTAGAAACGAAAGGTATCAATTTGTCAAGTAATAGAGCACACATGCTCCTCTGGCTTCACATATCCACATTCTATTGACACACTAGGTAGTTTCATTCCAGTCTACTACCATCTATAGCTATACTGAATAAAGGCCTACTCCCACTTACTGCGAATGATGAACAAATGTTGTTGTTTTACATGAATCACTATTAAACATTAAACACTAATCACCAGTAGGTTTTGCGTTGATCAAAGTTTTACCAAACTAGAGAAATACACACTATCCATGATGGATGCCTCTATCAATAGCCCATATAAATAGAATAATGTATAGAACGAACACCCATATAAACATAACATAAACACTCTGAGTTGCGGTGAACACGGAATGGGAAATAATAAAACCACGTCCGTCTCTCATGACGAGCTATTGGCTAGACGCACTATTGGCCCACTGGTTGCATTGCTGCTGCCTTTGATTTTCTCTGAGCACAATGCTCACTTTGTAGCAGATGTTAAGCTACTTTGTTACTGTTTATTCAGTTGCCTGATAATTCAGTAGGCTTATGGCTGGATGTTGAAGGCAATGTCATCAAGTAGCCTGGTGATAAGCCTGTACTCCCTGAAACTTTTTCATCTATCAGTTTCAGAATAGTAAAGAGAGTAATCAACTAATCTTAAATAAATAGCTTAGCTAAATTAGTAGATGTAGAATCATGAAAAAAAATTGCCACACAGACTATATATATATATATATATGTATATTGTACATTGTATATAGCTACTGCACTTTACTGTAACATTTGCACTCTGGATGGATGCCAAACTTCTTTTCGTTGTACTGTACTCGTGCTGTATAATGATAATAAATTTGAATCTAATCTAATAACGTTATCTGACTTCTTCCAATGACAAAAGGAGTTTATTTTCAAAATATAATTTTATCCAACTGCCAACACCCACACATCATCTCGGCCAAGTGATGCATGCTAAAACCAAGGATGGTATCTGTGGCATCGGGTTCCCCGGCAAGGTAGCTGCTTGAATCCGCAGAAGAATGGTATTTCCTATCTATTAATTATTCTATATATATGCAATAGCCTAAAAACTGAGGCTGGATTAATCAGTGGGAATAGGCTTCTCACACACACACACACACACACACTTACCTTGCCCTGTTTAATGACCCTCTTGACAGCGTCTGACACCATGTTGGAGTGATATTCCAGGCTGTAACACAACACAGTGATAGTTGAGACAAGGCCATAACTGTCATGTACACACATCCACATACTGTCAAGTATGCGCTCCATGCGATTCTCAAGGCCTTAAGGGACAGGGCAGATCTGTGTTATGTGTAAAATACAGTGTGCCTCTAATATATTCTTTAACCTGCTTGGCACCTGATTAGCCTCCAAAGCAAAAACACTGTATGCAAATGTGAAACCCAGCAAACCAAAGGTTTTCAAATATATCAAGGTTTACCTTGACATTTTACATTTCAGGTGGTTATTTTTCTTCACCAGACACTTGTCATGTTGCAGAAAGAGGTTTCTTCATTTGTCATTCAGTTGAATGTTAGCATTCCTCATTGAAACCAAGAGGCACTACTTGCGACTAGCTTGCCGCTAGCCATGTCCCTTGGCTTCAAGGAGAAATGCTAACAATGTTAACATGACATTTTATTGAAACTGAGGTACAGTTCCACAATGTGACAAATGTCTAATGAAGACCAATTAACCTACAGTTTAAAATGTCAAGGTATCCCTTCAAACACCTTTTTGCCTGGCTGGGACACATCATGACACTTGATTTTGTTGATGGATGTTCTATGTCCATTTTTTCTTTTGGTTATAATCAACTTTTGTGTGCTGCTGTATTGGTCAGGGTTCACATTAAGAGGAGATGCTGAATCTCAACATGATACTTCCCTAATAGAGGCCTTGCATGGAATGTTTGTGTAGTTCTGTCTTCCAACATGGCTGCCTATAACATAGCAACCATTGTTTTGTACATGTCAATGTAAGAAACAACAGTTGCTATGTGCAAAACATTGGTTGCCATGTGTTGATATGAGAAATATATCAACAAATATGTAATAATTTGGTGTCTTATTACTGGATCTTGCAAACAAGTCACAGTGGAACAGTAATATCATGCATTTCCAGTGTTTTACCTACTGCACAGAAATTAGGCATTTTCTTTTGAAAGTGGTTACCAATGGTTACAGGCAGCCATACTGGAAGAACGAGAACTACAGAAACAATCCGTGCAAGGCCTCCATTAAATAAAAAGGTAAATAAAAGTAAAATGACTCACTTGAGGTGTCTCAACATGTTGGCAGCACTGAGCAGCATAGCAGTGGGGTTGGCAATGTTCCTGCCTACAGCCTGGGCGAAGGGATGACGTGCACCCTGACAGGAAATGGAAAGGAGATGGGGTTCAAGCACACACATGACATGCAACCCTGTAGTAGCAGCTTGGGTCTTCCAACAATCCAACAGCAGGGATAGATTTGGTTAATACTTTAACTTGCTCTTATTTCTATAGTGTTCAACTATCATTTCATGTCATTCATTTTCATCTACACAAGTTGGAATGCAATCTCAAATAAGAGTAACAACAGTGTAATGCAGTGTTCCATTCATAGCCGAAAGTCAGAAATTCCCAGTTGGGAGGTCGTAATTACAACATCAGTGCATTCTGGCTCAGATAAACCTAGGGAGAAACATGGACGCCCACAAGAGACTGATGTTGGCTGGTTTCTGAGCACCAACTATGTATGCAGAGAAACTATGTATAATGAATTACAACACAGATATTTTCATGCTCGGGATCAACCTTAAATTGTATTGTCAAGATTACATGTTAAAAGTAATGTTGTTTACAGTGAAATGCTGCCATACTGACATGATATCAGATAATTGCATCTTGGAAAACATCCACGGGTTTCCTACTTGGAATTCTGACTTGACTGCATTTTTCCTTGTAGGACGTCAGAATTAATGACGACTCGACATGTCTGAATAATGGTTGTCTGGCTAAATGGAGAAGAAATGAATAGATAAAATCTCATCATACGCAGCAGCGCTGTAGAAACTTACAGTCTCAAAGACGGCGTACTCAGCACTGTAGCTCTCGCCTGGCACCACGCCTGCCCCTCCGACCAGCCCGGCTGCTAGGTTGTCAATGATGTTACCGTAGAGGTTGGGCATCACCAGTACGTCAAACTGGTACGGGTTCTGTACCAGCTTAAGGGCAGAAGGGGAGCTTGTCAGTGAAAACAGTGAAAAGCTGAGAGATACAATCATAACCTGTGTGTGTCTAACCACTTATCCCATAGGGAGAAGAATATCCTTTTCACTAAACGCAACTACAGGGCACACATTATTTGTTGAAATGTAAATGTTTGGAGACACCATCTTTCGATTATTTGGATTTTATGATTGAACTCGCTGGCTAGCTGGCTATGCTACAAAGCTGCTTTAGGTTTAGCGAACATAGTCTGGCGTTTTGCGTCACAGCTGTAGCCTTTTCCATTTTCCAAGTACCCAACTAGCTAGAAAGGTATGGGTAACAATGTTTCAAAGATCAAAAGGTTTATTGTCAAGCTATTGTATATTGAGGTTGTCGACATTTCTTAAAATGATGTCTGCTTTTACTTTCATTGCATACACATCATGCTGATAAATGTAGTATAATAATGATCAAGTTCAACTTTACCAAACTACTGTATCTGTAATCAGAGCAGAAAATGCCCTCCCGGGTGTTAAGGATGTTGTATAACACTTACTGAGGCATGTAACATCAAACTTCAAACACAAGTGTATATGTATGATCCCAAAAAAAGAAGAAGAAAAAACTAATTCCATGTTTTAACCATCAAATTCATCATAATTCCTCATGCCTGGGACTGTTGGATGACATGCATTACACTGTGGGCGGGTCATGACTACATCATGGTGCGAGTGGGGTTTTCATCTACCTGCATGCAACAGTTATCGATGATGATGTTCTCATATTTGATTTTGGGATACAGTTCTGCTACCTCTGCACAGCTCTGGAGGAAGAGGCCGTCACCTAATTTCCTGTAACGACACGATAGATGAGGATACATGTCAGTATAATTGTATTACCAGTGATGGCCATATCAATATACATTTCAGCATTCAGCACACATTTTCAGTCATACGAGAAGGATGTGTGTTAGAGTGTGGTTCTGAAAACAAATGATCAGACAATGGCCAAAGATAGTGTTTCTCCAAGTGGTGCTCACATGATGTTAGCCTTGTGTACAGCAGTAACCCTGCTGCGACCCTTCTTGGTGGCGTAGTCGAAGGCAAACTTGGCAATGCGCCGCGATTTCACTCTGGTGATGATCTTCAGGCACTCAATCACACCCTGCACACTCTGAGGAGCAGGGAGAGTGAATGCCAAACAGGGGAAATGCCATTTCAGTCTGGAAAATTACTACATTATTGGTCATGTTTGTGAGACTGCACAACAAAAAAGGAAATCGCAATATTCACTCCTGCAATTTACAATTTACAAAAGGATGAAATTTTACATCTGAGGGAAAGGTGTTGCAGATGGCCTTCTGAAAAAGGTGTCCTGGTGGCACTGTACAGAATAAAAACAATAAATGTTTGGTATACTGGTGGCGCTATACAGAGTAAAAAACAGAGGGCCAGATTATGACAAAAATCATTACATTAGTAGTGATGAGCGTTAAACTTGCCCTCCAAGAGTTGTGGACACCGAAGCCAAACCAGAGCGAAAAAAACTAACAAAAAAGCACCACACTATTACAGAAACACCATCATAAAGTAAAGTCTTTGTGCTGGTGCCTCCTTTATTTTGACAGGATGAAATCTGCCGTTCACAATAAGTATCCCCTTCCTTCTGGTCTTAAGCCATTGTACATCCTCTTCTGATTTGAGTACTAAACTTTAAGTAGGAAATCAAGTCGACTGGATTTCTGAAATGTCACAAATGTCTCTTCATATCGGACAGCATTGGGGAAATTCTCTGATATCAATTGCCTATATCCCACACCAGTGTCAAGAGCAGTGCATCCATTCCCCACTCCGCCTGAGATGAAGTGGTCTGATGTACCTCGTGCTCCAGAGAGCTGTACTCTCCCTCAGTCTGCTCACGGATAATAACCAGGTCCAGGTTGTTATGACGAGTGCTGTAGCCAGGCAGGCTGTTCACATGGACCACGTTGGCAAACAGGTCCAGTTTACGCCTGAGGCACAGACACAGAGAGAGGGAAGGAGTTACAAATCTGAACGCACACACACACACACACACACAGGTAAATTACATATCCGCATGATATGTCCACATCAATTACAAACAGACAAGGGGTATGTTGTAAATGCCACTGAATATTCAGAGACCTCTCAGTTGCATATGTTCAATTGACAATCAGTTGGGTACATACAGCACAACACAGAACAGCACAGCACAGGTACAACACAGCACAGCACAGAACACAGCTGTGGTCCAAGTTTTACCTCAGTCTCATCTCATATGAAGCCAACTCCCCTTTGAACTCCATGGGGGTATGAATCTTTCCTGGGGACACAAACAGCAGCAATGAAACCAAACTCAACAAAAACACCTTGAATTCTAATGTATTTGTTAGTCTATATAGGCCACAATATAGCTGAACGATATGGGAAAATATATCATATTGCCATTCTTGACATATATTGCATAAACCAACTGTCCAGCCCTAGGCCACAGGATGAAAGCCAGCCTCTAAAGTATCAGACAAACTGAGGTATTAAAAGGGATAGTCCATGTTTTTAAGAAGTCCATTTGATTTTTCACAGACTGGAAGCATGTTAGTGGAGGTCAATGGGTGGCATGAAGAATTCTTAATTCTGTTGGTGAGCAATATTCAAGCTTCATGCCCCCCACTTACTTCCGCCAGCATTTTTTAGCACAAAGCACTGGTGCAAGTGCTTTAGGATGGTCTCAAAGGGCTCCCACTTTGTGACAAATTAGATCTTCTTAAAAAATGTGGACTATCTCTCCCCATTTGCTGACACAGCAGGGACAGATAATTTTCCTCTGGAGTTGCGTCGGATATAAGAATGTGCTATATTGGATATGAGCGTCTGCTATATATTCCTGAAATGTAAAATGTCCTCCAGCAGACAGCTTTGTGTCTAACAATGGAGTGTCTCCACCATTTGTGTTCCTCCTCCAATTTATTGAACAGTTAGCATTACTAGAGTTAACCCACAGTAATGCTCCGTGTTTAGTTAACAAGGTGTCCACACAGTTACCAATTATAACATCTTCACTATGACAGTGAGCTAAATGGTAAATGGACTGCATTTATATAGCGCTTTTATCCAAAGTTATGCCTCACATTCACCTATTCACTCACACATTCACACACAGACAATGGAGGCAACCATGCAAGGTGCCAACCTGCTTATTGGGAGCTGTTAGGGGTTAAGTGTTTTGCTCAAGGACACTTCGACATGCTGCCGGGAGGATCCGGGATCCTTCAGATTACCAGACGACCGCTCTACCTCCTGAGCCACTGACTTTCCCTTATCTGGAATGCAAAATTCCCTACCATTCCAGAAATGCCATGACTTGTGGAAACCCAGTAAAAGGCAAGAAATTGTAGCATCTGCTGTAGCCTTTTCAGAATCAGAAATCAGAAACTATTACTTCGTACAGGAATTTTACTTGGCGACAATGGTGAAATGACATCTCTCAATACCATACAAAGTAACACAGTGCGACAGACACACAATGGTTCCATGAACAGGACCAATGCAGAGGGACAGCATGACAAACACTAGACAGTAAACTATTCCTATCACTCTCGAGGCGACAGTGGCTCAGGAGCTAGAGCTGTCGTCTGGTAATCTGAAGGTTCCCGGTTCAATCCCCGGCTCCTCCTGGCAGCGTGTCGAAGTGTCCTTGAGCAAGACACTTAACCCCTAACTGCTCCCGATGAGCAGGTTGGCACCTTGCATGGTTGCCTCCGCCTTCGGTGTGTGAATGTGTGAGTGAATGGGTGAGTGTGAGGGATAAGTTGTAAAGCGCTTTGGAAAAAAATGCTATATAAATGCAGTCCATTTACCATTTACTCTCCATATATTTACCTTTGATGGCCACCCTGTTGTTCTTCATGGAGGTAAGTACTTGGTCTAGCTTCTCCTCACTGGCCATGTTCTGAACCTCACTCAGGTGGAACTCCTCGAACTCCACCGGCACATCACCTGCCTGGGGGAGGAGGAGAGGGGGGTGTCAGGGAAAAATCTAGGGATCACGGGAATGGTTACACATTCAAAGCAAAGAGAGATGCTCCCTTTGCTTCATCTTTGTATCCTGTGGCCCTCAGAGCCTCCTTTTGCCCCTTTTTTTAATATTACAATGATCACACATTGGGGGCAACATAAAAAAAGTTGGTTTTTGAACACGCGGTTCTTGAGAACGCTGCAAGCAGCAATACTGCGGTTCTCAACAAAGCTGCAAGCAGCACTTGTGGCGACCAAGTAAGGACTATTTATCAAATAACAAATAAATAATGGTAAATAGTCCTTGGGGCTAAGCAAATCAGCCCGCTCCGAACGGTCACATTTTGAACAGGCACTGTACTAGTCCAACTAAAATGAAAGGAGTCTCTGTCTGCAAGACTGTTTTTCGATTTTCTCGAGAACTGTTCATCCGATCGACTTCACACTTGTATTGTGTGTATTGCTGAGAACCCAAGAAAGTGCAGTGTCGACTGTGAAGTTGACTGGTTGAGCGCATCTCAAGAACATAGCAAGCAGCAATACCGGGGGCCAAGAAATCAGCCCGTTCCACACGGCACTGAACTAGTCTAGTAAATGAGTTTAATGTTGCTTTTTGTGGTGGAGTTTCCCATTAACAGTATTCTATTTGACATCTTCTGAAGCATTTCCTGCTGTTTTTGTGTACTTTCCCTTCTGTACCATCCTCTGTCTTGTAGATGAGGTTGAGACAATGTTCTCAGATTCCAGCCAGGTCCATCCTTACAAACGCCTATACCTTGAACACATCCTTCACGGCGGTCATCAGCTCAGGTCCAACTCCATCCCCTGGTACCATGGTGACCTTGAAGGTGGCATCTGCGCGGGCTGGAGGGGCCTCTGGGGCACACAGGCCGGCAGACACACTCAGGGGTCGTGAGGCCAATTGCTGCAACCGGGGGCCACTCAGGCCCTATGGGCAAAAAGAAAGGACAACACAGAACAATGTCCATTATTCTGATATCAGCAACTTTATTAGGGCTATGTCTAGGATAGTGTGTGTGGGTGTTAACGGACCAAAACTGAAGGACAAATTTAATTAATTAATTAATTAATTATCTTTAAAGAAATAGAGTACAATAACTGTAGGCTGGTGAGTGAGATACGGACTTGGCAGGGAACAACAATGTTGTTATCTAGCTAACCACAACCATACTATTTTAAAGGAATAAACATAGCATGAGATCACTAGGTGGTTGGTTCAAACGAAAGGTTGGCTCAGTCAGACTGGCGTCGACGTTACCTTACTAAGCCCAACTGACGTTAGCTTGTTAACTCACTGACCTTCTCACGTTAGCTACCTATTTAGTTAGCGGTTAGCTATTATTACACGTTAGCAACCAATTCATCGGATAGCCGGCTCTTTCCTTGTTAACGTAAACAGCAAACCAAGCCATGACGTTAGAAGCCACGGTCTGTAAGCCATCACTTCAGCTTATTAGCTTAACCAACGACCTGTCCAAAGCAGAGCACACGAGTCAGCTTGCTTTTTAGCAACAAGCAATGGATGTCAGAACTTAGCCGTTACCTCAACCTGACAGTTCATTAACAGACAGGGGCTTGGGTTTAAGAAGATGACTGTCCATCGGCAAGCGACTCCCTTACTGTGTAAGTATTTTTTAATAACATTTAATGCCTGAAAACATTCTAAAAACTCACCTTGACCAGTGTTAAAAGGCTCCCTCTCAAGGTGGCCGCCATCGTTATAGACATGCACCACCAACTGAACGTGACGTGAACATGATTTCTACTTTGGTGAGGCAGTGTAGTAGCAAAATAGTTTACTGGGCACAGTGGCGCCACTGAGTGGACAGAATACTTTATGCACGAAACGATGGGCGGTGGCCGCAGCGTGGCCTCCGCTTGCCCACTTGTTGGCCAAACAATGATCACAAATAAAGAAAGAAATAAAGAAATAAAGAAATAAATCTGAATAATTAACTGAAAAAAGTTCAATGGGTTAAGGGTTGAGCTTAAAATAATTGTATTTGAAAATTGACCCTGCAGCCTGGAGGCATAACCCACTCCATTTAAAAATGTATTCCTATTGTCCAGGGCAGTCCAATCAATTGTGAGCATGGAGAGCTCTCTTGTCGGGAGTAGCTCCATACAGCTCCATACACCAGGGTAAATATTCTGGAGACAATGGCACATTTCTGGATTACTGATAGCACTACTACAGAATAGCTCTGTTGGGTATACATACTCAAATAAACATTCTCCGTGGGTCTTCAAAATCAACCGTTCATTGTCAATGGAGCAGCTCCAGGATTTAGGCCTAAACCATGGGATCATCATGAAGAATATCTTAATGCTTCACATGTTGAGTAGATGAGCTCCAGACTTTGGGAGAGAGTTGCTCATGTTCACAAACTGAACTGTCATACACTTACAAACCACACACACACACACACACACACACACTGCAAATATACTTATAATACATTGGCAAAGCAGTTCAGGTATTTGTCAATCAACTAGCCTATTCGATTGGTTGACATAAAAAAACTACAACTATCAGTTGTTTTCTCTAATTGTGATACTTTACATGAGGGCCTGGTTAGGATTGATCTATTTTTCTGATTACAACTTCAGCTTTTTGCCTCCCAGAAGAATGCCAACAGAGTTTTTGAAGTAATCGAAAAGCAGAGGGGGCTATAGAAAGAAGAGGGATCACATCATAGCAAAGACAGGGTCACAGACAGCAGTAAACCTAGGCACATGGCACAAATTATGCTATGGAACTCTATGTCACCACACACACACACACACACACACACACACACACAATACAATTATTATAGTGTCTAAACAGACTTTCAAACAGGCTTTTAGATAATCCGATATAGCCTAATGATCTATTTTTATTAAAAGTATAGGCTATCTATCAGCTAGTGTTTTTTTAAAGGTAAGTGTAATGTAATTACCATTATTTTGTAGCCTAATCAGATTACTACCTTCTTGTTATATGTAGGCCTAATCCATCTCCCCAACCCTGCCCCAATGAAGTGGGTGGCATAGCCTACTAGACCCTAGAGACCCCATTACATATGGGTAATATAGGCTAATATGTGGGCCTACACTCTTCCCTATATAGAAAGAGCTGTGCCTAGCCGACTTGGTAGCCTATATGTTGTGCTGACATGGCACATTCTACACTTCTCAGCTGTCATCACAAACTCAAGTTCATTGCACTGCAGTCATATGCAGTTTTTTAATAAAGAGAGGCGCTAACGTCATTGTTAGCCCAAGTAGCCTATCATCCCAACATGCCAAGAGTAGTTTTGCCCAAATCACTCAGATGATGCTGTCCTGTGAGTTTTTAAGCAGAGATTAAATGAGGATTTCCTTTTTATATTTTGTTGATTAGGTAATCTTAGATGCGAAATCCTGTGGTCAAACAAACGACTGAATGAATGGACGGATGAATGAATGAATGAATGACTGACTGAATGAATAGAAAAGGGCAACCTCCTGCATCCCAGCCTTGAAATAGAAATCGGTACCCTACCCACGACACGAGAGGTGAGGGGGATTCCCCATCTCCATGAAGGAGAATGATGTAGCGCGAGTCTATTTGAGCACTTGACAGTGACATTTGACATCATCGCGATAATTTTAGGCGGATATGATGGGCTACCTCACAACACTGGTTTGAATGGCCCTTATTTACCTTGTTGGGTATTTATTAAGGTATTCAACCTAGCGTCATCTCCTCAATGGGCCAGTAGCGCAGAGCGAGTGGTTGACAGCTGCCGCGTCGGAGCCGAGTTTACTATATATGGGCATAGCGAGACATACCGAGTGCGCCGCTCGCTTCCGTGTTTGTACGATAGGGGAG
Organism: Parasudis fraserbrunneri; assembly: GCA_900302295.1. NCBI lineage: Eukaryota > Metazoa > Chordata > Actinopteri > Aulopiformes > Chlorophthalmidae > Parasudis > Parasudis fraserbrunneri. The sequence continues at coordinate 31,239 of OMKL01126442.1, forward strand.
TCCGCAGCCAGGGAGGTTCACTGTGTCATTCATTCGGAGGAGTTAGGAATTAGAACAGCAGCAAAATGGCCTGTGAATTGAGTAAGTCTAATCATTTGTGATATTATTTTGCAAATATTATGCAATAAAGCACTTACTTTGAACAGAAACATGGAAGAGCTAGAGCCAACTAGCCAGCTAGCACGCTAGCCTTGAGGCTGCTAACGTTAACCTCGCCCATACACGGTTTTGACATGTAAAGGCACAACGCTGGCTTTTGCAACAACTTTGTCAAATTCCACATGCTGTTGTTTCTTGAACGTCAATTTGATTTTAAATATCTTACCACTACAGATGCAATAATACACGTTGTTAATTCGTTAGGCTAGTCAGCCAGCTTTGCTAGCTACTTGTGAGAGGAAATACGATTAACTTGGCTATGTAGCGTTATTGCATGCAACGCATTGTTATGACATGCCAAGACAGTGTCTGATCATTACCTGGAAGTGGGCTGGCAGTCACGTATCAGGAGGTTCACCTGTAATCTGAAATTGTCAAAAAAGTAAAGTTTTAATTTAAAGTACATGATGCTACTGCTGCACCATTTTACCTGTCATTCTTCTTGCCATGTGTGCATGTAGAACACGTATTCGCCAGTCTCCCACAGATGGAGAGGGGAGTCGCCAAAGTCATCGGCGGGGATCCCAAAGGCAACAACTTTCTCTACACCAACGGGAAGAGCGTCATCATCAGAAACATTGATGTAAATTGGATTTATTCAGTGCTATCCTTTTGAAACTGAGTTGACTAAGGGTTGGATTGTGTGGTGTGTTTTCCAATGCTTTGTATTTGTTATCTTTTACAGAATCCGGCTATAGCAGACATTTACACAGAGCATCCTCACCAAGTCACCGTAGCAAAGTATGCTCCCAGTGGCTTCTACATTGCTTCTGGCGGTAAGCTACCTCCTGTAATAGCCACACATTGTTGAGTTACACCAGATCCAGATATCAAGTTCCAGGCTCCTTTTATTGCCACATAGCTGAATTGGTGTTAGTACAGATGAGCATTTGCTGTCATTGACAGCAACAAATGTAATCACAATATATACATAAACATAAGCAGTTAGACATAACTGCAACAGTGCAACACATAATATACATGAAAAAATGGAGCCTGAAATATACACAAGACAATATTTGGTGTAATAATTCCTAATTCCTCTTGTCTTAAATCCATTCAGATGTGTCCGGAAAGATCCGTATCTGGGACACTACCCAGAAGGAGCACATCCTGAAGTACGAGTACCAGCCTTTTGGGGGTGTGATCAAGGATATTGCCTGGACAGAGGACAGCAAGAGGATGGCTGTGGTGGGGGAGGGACGAGAGAAGTGAGTCACAGGGGTCCCCATATTGTAATGTTTTCCATGCATAGACTTATTTTTGGTGGCCCGCTGCAATATTAGACAGCTCCACCTCAAAATAGATGCCTAAACTGATGAAATATTATACAAACAAGAGGAGTGCACTCAGTGGAGTGCATATCGCTGCTCGGTGTGCAATGGGGTGGGTGGTTGGCAAGCAGGAACTGCAGGGCAGGCTGTATGTCCAATGTCCATGCATGAGAGTAGTGGAATGAAGGCAAGATAATATGCAGAGTACATTATCAAGGTGTAATTAGAGTAGACAGGCTATATGGAGACAAATCTTCAGACACAACGTCCATAGACGTTTTAGATGTTTTCTGTGGTTGAAAAAGATGGTAGTAGGCAGTTGTATGGAGCTGAACACAATTAAAATGAATGTGGCATGTGGGCACACCTCACTTGGAGCACTGATGTGTGAATGTCTGTTCTATATATACATTATTCTATTTTGTATGGTGTAGGCGTACTGTGTATGTAGATCTTAAAAGCCATTTTGAATGTTCATGACATGTTTTAATTTTTTTCCGCACAAGTTGACTGCGTTCATGTCATGTTTATTGTACTACTACCTCTACTAGTTATGTCTTTTGTATTGGTTTGCCCTCTTGTGGACATAACATGCAAGAATAGATATTCACATGGCACGAAACCTATGTGGGTTTTTTTTTAGAAGGAATAATCAAACATCATTTGTGGGCATTTTTTACAGCCCTAGTATGGGGCAGCATAAAGATGTTATAGATCTACATCACACAATGTGTATTTAATTTACTTCAGAGAAAGGTGCTTTGTACAAGTAAGAGTAACAACGGTAACGTTGGCAACAGATGGGAATGGAGGCACAGTAAACGTCAACAAAGTAACGAGTAATGGAAGCTTTACACTAAAGAAAGTGGTGTTGTTAGTATTTCAAGCTGTTTATGAATATAACGAAAACCCAGGCTATGTACGTGAAATGGAGCATAACATTTAAGTACAGAGTTTCATATGCAAGCATGCAATACCAGCACATATTTGGGGCTATTTTCGCTCGACAGTGTGAATTTCATACATGTAAAGATTAGGTGGTGTGGAGTAAAGCGTGTTGTTCGTAGCAAGTTGAGAAACTAATGTGAACACCACATGTGTTGTCAAGTTCATATTTGCATGTGTTCTATATTCGAGTCCCACAAAAAAGTACAAGATAACGTTAGCTGGCAAGCTATAGCTAGTTAATGTCAATAGGACCAGGCCTCATAGGCAAGTGCAGGCAGCCACACAAACACAATATCATAAGGGATAAAAATTACAAGCCACAATTGTCTCACCTTTGGTGTACAAATGTGGACAGTAAGAATTCCAAAAGATCAGTGATGTAAAATGGCAATCTCGACATGAAAATGGCAACAAAAAGAATCCTCCAACTAAATGTGGCAACTAATGTCTGACTCTGGCAACAACAGACAAGAGGACACACACAACTGTAAGATTTGAATCTTCGACAAGACACAGTTGCTTGGTTCCAAACAAAAGCAGCTGTTGACTGCAAGCGATTGGAGCCCACACAAGAGTGGTTGGTTCCAAATGTAAGCAGGCGCTGAGGCTCTGCGACACAAACCTGTGTAGTAGGCTACCGCCCTCTTGCAGTCAAAAGGTGTAACTATATCTATTTCACTGGACAACAATGAAAATGTATTCAAAATAAAATACTTGTTGTTGCCTGATTTGAAAAACAATTAGACTCTTCAGACCCATGGCTGCTGCCAGCCTATGTGCGATGTTTCACTCAAATCGGCCCTGTAAGTTGCAAGATAATACTTGTGACACACACACACGACTGATTTCCTTTGGCCTGGGTGGCAATAAATATGTGGAATATTTCAGTCAGTGGTCGTTACTAATGTATTATGCATTAGCAATGTATGTAAATACTAGCAATGTATTATGCATTAGTCACACTACATGCTACATTACTTTTGCATTACACTGTAAAACATGATGTGCTCTGGTGGAGGTCTGTGTCCAGCCAGGCTTTGTCTGTTGCTTTTTGGGGAAGAGAGTGTGACACTCAGCAGTCTCTTCGTAGTGTCTCTCCTCTCTGGCTATGTGACGGAAAACAGGAACTAGGTGATGGCAGGGGTGCCTTAATGCACAGGCTAACCGTAGCTTAAGCCCCGGGCCCGGGCCTCCAGGGGCCCCACAAGACATAAGCTTGAAAAAAAGTTTCCAAAACATCCGGGACCCAAAGTAATGACGAGGCTCCCCTGGGCGAGGGGACGATAAACAAGCTGTAGGCCAGGGGAATTCATTGTGTAATCATAGTGTAACCACCAGACAGGATGCTGGACAACTGCCACTGAAGGACTTATTGTCATGTTAAACCATGACAGTGATGTTTAGATTTAAGAAATAAGAAAATGTACCCACACACTGCTTTTATGTTCCCGTATTCACATACGTCAAATTTTTTCTTGGATACATTTTTGCTACTCAGCACCTAACAAAATATTATGGATGTGCGTGTGCCTCTCTGAGATTCCTAGGTTTATTTTAACACCATTCTGTAGGTATTAAACATGTTAAAACAATGTTATGTTAAATGTTTTTGAACTGTTATATAATATGATATAATATAACATAATGAACATATAATAAAACAACCGTGACAACAAGTCCAGCAATATCCTCTATTTTGTATTTCTATATTGTGTGCCACTGCGTTGGATCCACAGGAGTTCCGCTGAAGGCATTATGGCACAAAGTAAGACTTTCCAAACACAAGCGTGAACCTGCAATAGCTGCGATCGTGTAGGCGCATGGGAAATGTGGTCCTATCATGAGAGTTAGGCTACCAATTGTTTCGGCAGTGGTCTAATTTGTTTACTGTAACTATACCAAGGTATCACAACTAATCTATTTTGTTGAAAATTCTCCTTGTAGCAGCTTTAAATACAAAGTTTAACTGCTCTTGAAATTACGTAACTTTGCTGCTTGGTGGTGCAGTTCATTGCTGAGGTTTGTTGCCTTTGTCTTCTCAGATTGTATTGACCCTTAGTTTGGGTAAGGTATTCATGCAGGTGGTTTGGTCCTGCAGGAGTTGTTCAAAGGTCCAGACTGTTGCATTCTCTCAGCTGCTTTCCAGTGTTGGGGTAGAGCAGAAAGGGAGACCGGTGATTCAGTAATGGCACCAGTGCCATTGCATGTCTTCTAATTGTCTGCTCAGACAGAAGACCATGATATGAAATTTTGCCTTTCTTTACTTGCATGCGTTTTACTGTCTGACTTGAAAAATAAACGAGCTGGTGAAGACATGCAAGCATGTTTCAGCTGAACAGTAGCATTGTCAACATTTGCATAAACGGGACTATTTCAAGATATATCCTATTCAATATTTATAGGCTACAGAGCATGTAATCTATTTCATAGTCATTGTGACGAGTCTGGCCACATTAGCTTCTAGGTTCTCACTCGGGTTGAAAGATTTCAAATCCATTGAACACCTCTTTTTAATTTTCACCGCCTAATGAAGTTTCATTCCTCTGGTGAGTTTTGATGATGTACCCGACATTCACATAGAAGTTCCCTCTAAAGTGTATGTTTGTCCCACCCTCTGCTCAGTGAAGTGACAGTTTAGAATCAGTCAGTACACTTGGATTTAGAGCGCATACCCTATGGCTCAAATGGTTGCTAAAATTGCAGCTTGCCACGCCAACACCCTGCAGCATAGCTGAGGTTGGGGGATGGTCTTGCTTGCAGAGGAGTTTTTTTTAACCCATGCAAGGTGTTACATTGTGTGTGTTTGTTTGTGTTTACCTCTCAGGTATGCGGCTGTGTTCTTATGGGACACAGGCTCCTCCGTGGGGGAATTGTCGGGCCACAGCAAAGTCATCAACAGCGTGGACATAAAGCAGACCCGCCCATACCGCCTCGTCACCGGCAGCGACGACAACACCGCCACCTTCTTCGAAGGGCCCCCCTTCAAATTCAAGTTCACATTGACCGTGAGTTACACAGATTTTCCTTTCCGTTTTTATCCAAGTGATTTAAAAAAAAAAAGTGATGTTGGGTATCGGCAAAGCGGAGGACTTGGACTGAGTTTATGTCACTGGGGCTGGCTTAGTAGGAAGAGAACACTGTCTATACTGTTACGTGATGAGCTGCGCTGTAGTAAGATCCTGCTAAGTTGCTTTCCACCTCTGGTTTAGTTTAGGGTTTAATGTGAAAATAATATAGGCCTACTCCAAATTTGGAAATTGCACTAGCAAGGGGAAGTGCTCTCGGGTTTTGGCCCTGCGCTTCTTATTTTTAGCACTTCTCATTTCTCTTAAGGTTGTTTCATTCTGCTCCTTGACAGTGTGTCCTTGTATGTCTGCTCCGCTATTACATAATTCACATCCCCCATAAATTCTTGGAGTGTTTGTGAGATTCATTCCTCAAAGTAGCTCTCCCCTCTTCAAACGTGAAACGTTTTTTTTAGTTTTTTTTTTAGCACATAGACTAAATTTGTGCCTCTCACTCAACATTCCTGATTGGATTGTTCAGAGTACAGCGTGCCTGGACTTGGCTTAGAACATCACAGATTTCTACTTGTGGTTTTGGGCCTTGCCCATACACAGTAGAATTAGCATTCTGCTCATGACCTCACTGGTGCGACAAGCTCTGGCATGGACGATAGAACAGGCTGTTCAACACGCTGCACCCCTCATTTAACTTAAGTTTTGTGTGTGTGTGTGTGTGTGTTATTGTAACAGAACTACTGAAACAAACCTTTTGTTTCAGAAACGTCTCTCAAGATGGGTTCTCTCCAGTAGTTTTGTTAGGTTAATTGTAATGGTGGAAAGCTGGGTTAGACATATGGTCAGCAGTGGAAAGGACCTTGTACATCGCAACACAAGAAGCACTCTTTAATATTTTAGTGTTTGTTTGGGAGGATCTGTTTGTAGTTGGCCTGTCTGATATTGTAGTGGGGTATCATAAAGAAGTATGTATGAGAAACCTTGACCTTGCTTTCTTTATCAGCCTAAATAAATAGTGCATCAGCATCTGAGAATCTCAACATTCTGTCATATTGATTGTAGTCAAGGCTGGTCTGAACAATGGAACTTTTGCTCAGTCATCCGCAATGCATGTTCTGTAATTTCCACTAATTTTTAGCTGACCTTTTGTGTTACTATAAGATTCAGTACAATGAAAACCGTGTTTTTCAATCTCATTGCACTTTCTTTTTTTTACAGAAGGTATGTTGATGTAACCTTACCCAAAATGTTAGAACTGTTGTTGTTGTGAAAATAATGATTAACGCCCTTTGATCTCTATCCCCCTTGATATCAAGAAAATCAAGCTATTTCAGATATCCAATCTGCTTCCTGTTTGATATTACATAATGTACTACCTGGCTAACTAATTGGCCCATCAGTCAGTATGTCAGTTCTCCGTAGTTGTAAAGGATATCAGCTAGCTTGTCCACAAACAAGTAATGAAACTAGTTAACTTCAATTTAGTTAATTTTAGTGGTTCAAAAACATCCACAGCTACTGTGACAATTTATTTATCACCTGCTGGCACAGGTTAGCCAATGTTAATGTCCCATAGCTGTGCTCCGAGACGGTACACTAAATAACAAATCAAATAATACATCTGAAGCTGAAAAATGGATACTCATGACATTAATATTCCACAATAAGCAATTTGTGTCCGAATTTTAAAAAAATCATTGTACTGGATCTTGAAGCATTTGAGAGTTGGACAAAAAAGTTTTCTTTTTTAACCTCAAACATGGCAGCCCATTATGATTCTATTTATATGGTCTTTTGAACATTATTTTTATTGACTATGTTCATCTTAGTCCCACCAGCCTGTTAATCTGTCGTCTCATCAGACATGATAAATGGGCCTTCCGGTGGGGATGTGCCAGATGAAATAGTTGTTACCACTTGCATGAAAAATGACCCTTATGCAACCAGAAGCAGCTATGCGGTAGTAGATTTTGTTTCCTCACTTTCCCCAAGAGACTGTCAAAGTAGGCTCATTCTGTGTTTGATTGTGTGCACAGATTAATGCTTCTTTAAGGATAATCATCCATCTTTCTTTTTCCTATCTCCCCACTGACTGCCAAAGGGCCACAACCGGTTTGTCAACTCTGTGCGTTTCTCTCCAAATGGAGAACGGTTTGCCACTGCCAGCGCCGACGGTCAGGTGAGTATTACATATGTTGTGTCACTGCTTGTCGTAGTTGTATCTAGCCATTGCTCAAATCGACCTCCATATGTCTGGAGTTCATTTTAGCTCAAACTTGTTGTTAGTGAAAATAATTTAGCATTATCTGTGCACTCTGTTCACAAATTGTCCTTCATTTGGATGTTGGGTTACTTAGCTCATGCAACCTTCAGAACTTTTTTTTTTTCTTTTTCGTTTTGCTGCCATCCTGTGACCCACCATGCCCCCTGGTCTTGAGCCATAGTTTGAAAATCACTGCTCTATTTGATTGGTTGACCTTCAGCCTTTTACTTTTTCCCAGAAGCCCGATCGACACAAGCTTGTTGATTTATTGTAATATGTGGCAAATCAGAGCTGCAGAATTCTCTCTTGAATCAACCTTTTCATCAATTGGGAATTATTCTTTTTTTTTTTTTTTAGATAGATATAATACTCTATATCCTTTTACAAACACTGAAGGCACCTTTTGACTCCAACTGGTATTGTTTCCACAGATCTTCTTGTATGATGGAAAGACTGCTGAAAAGATTGGTTCACTGGGTGGAGAGAAGGCTCACGATGGAGGAATATATGCAGTAAGTTGAAATGTGAATGAATGAGTTTGTCTTTGTATGTGGGGGAACATTTTTTTGTCCTGTTAATTCTTTTGCTGTATCACTTTAACGTAAGGAAAACCATCAGAGCTTTCAGTCAATACAATGTGTATATTTAACCCATTTTATGATTCTGTAAATCAGGTTGCTTTGTTTAGAGAGAATGAATCATAGGGATAAAAGGAGGTGTAGGCCTTTCTCCATGGACTGAACACCCAGCTGGGATGGAAGTTTCCTCGCAGTCTGCTGTCACTGCGGAAGCGCCCAAAATGAATGTCTTCCCTTTCAAATGAGGTCCCATGTGATATGAAAAGGGCCAGTCTTTCAGCTGTTTCAAAGCTGTTGTTTTCCCATACCTTGGGGTGTTCTTTTTCCAATGTTTGAGCCACATCTTATAATCTACAGAATTATTATATTGCATTTAGTGTATATAAAAAGTGTATAACCTGTGTTTTTGTGCCATTCTGTGTCATACTGTTCTCATGCCCTACACTGTCCGCTTGAGGCAGGGGAGGAGATGAGTCGGGAGGGACATCATTTACCTCCATGATGAACAAGCTGTTTCAATATACTGTCAATGTTTTAGTCTGCATATTTCCTCCTAACATTATTGTACCAAAAATACTGGAATGTTATACTGCTTTATGGGCTTGATTTCAGTGAACAATGGAAAAGAACCAAGTAACTACAGTACAATGATGACTGTGCAGTATGGGTGATGGTGAAATGAACCGATCACGGAAAATGACGCGACATTAGACACAGTATAGTTTGAATGTAGTATGTCGAATTTTTCATACGTGAATGCTACAGCATACAGCACAGGTTGGTGTGTATGTGACTTAACTGTCGGGTCTGAGTATGTACGGC
>OMKL01126737.1:2100-12144 GCA_900302295.1 Parasudis fraserbrunneri
GTTTCTTCTGAAACTTTCTGAAAGCAGAACTATATGTTTCTTATGAAACCTTCTGAAAGCAGAGCTATATGTTTCCTATGAAACTTTCTGAAGGCAGAACTACAGTATATGTTTCTTCTGAAACTTTCTGAAGGCAGAACTACAGTATATGTTCCCGCTGAAACTTTCTGAAAGCAGAACTATGTTTCCTATGAAACTTTCTGAAAGCAGAACTATATGTTTCCTATGAAACTTTCTGAAAGCAGAACTATACGTTTCTTATAATCCTTTTCGATACGGGTGATTTAGCGGCTTCCCAGTCATGACAGCAGGCGAGCCAATAGAACAGGACTGTAGATGTGGAGACATGGAGCTGGTTTAAGGCACTGTGAGCCTGTTCCCTCAGCTGCTGTCTGGAAGGTAGCTCTCCACGAGCTGGTTTAAGGCACTGTGAGCCTGTTCCCTCAGCTGCTGCCTGGAAGGACAAGCTGGTTTAAGGCACTGTGAGCCTGTTCCCTGAGCTGCTGCCTGGAAGGTAGCTCTCCACGAGCAGGTCGGCACCTTGCATGGTTGCCTCCGCTGTCGGTGTGTGAATGTGTGAGTGAGTGGGTGAGTGTGAGGCATAAGTTGTAAAGCGCTTTGGATAAAAGCGCTATATAAATGCAGTCCATTTACATCATGCATTTTAGCCACAATTCTAAATAAGCTTTAGATAAGGTGTATTAGACACTGTTTTTTAAATGTATTTATTGATTAATTTTTTACTGATTTAAGATAAAAACTTTAAACATTTCATCATCCCTTCCGTCCCTCCAGAAAAATACTGAAAAAAGTGCTTGAACTTGAAAAATATTAGAAAATCTGTTACTTCCTTTTCTTCCTTTGTTACTTCCTTTCCTTCTTTTGTTACTTCCTTTCCTTCCATTGTTACTAGCTTGTTACTTCCTTTACGTCCTTTGTTTCTAGCTTGTTACTTTGTTTACTTCCTGTGTGTCCTTTGTTAAAAACTTGTTACTTCTTTTCTTGTGTCCTTCCTTCCTGTCTCTCCTTCCTCCCTTACAGCAGCAACCTTCTGGGGCCATGTCCCAGTTGATGTTTACCACCTCATTGTGCTTTACAGGAACGCCTTTCTCAATAGCGAGGAGGAGGACATCAGAAAGCCTCTTTTCCATGCATGGGCTTCTGAGTGGGTTTTTCACCAGCTTGAGCTTGGAGAAGAACCTCTCCACCATTGCTGTTGACACTGGAACTGTTGCATATGTTCTTATGGTTTCTACCAGGGTTGGGAAGACATGCTGTCTACTGCTGTCCTTCAGTGTGTTAAACATCCCCTTCATGGTGGATGGGTCAAAGCATGAGAACCCTGAGCTCTGTGTTCAACTTCTCCTCCTCTCCAGTGTGTGAATGGCCTCAACAGAGTCATCTTTGCCTATCCAGTTGCTGGCCTTCGTCAAAACTGTGGAGTGCGCTGAGTACCTTACTAGACTGTGTCTCCCCGTCTCCCCTAAATCTCCTGTGTAGTTCCTGAGAAAGAATGTCAATGAATGGATAGTACATATTCCCTCTGGTACTCTTCTACTGACTGGAAGGAGTGGCTCTCTGTGGCTGCAGTCGTACTCTGTCTATACTTTGTCTCTGTCCTGGGGGGACTGTGGGGATGCTGATCCCAGCGGCTTCTGCCTTTTCAGTGGCATTCTTAAACAGTGTTCCAAACTGTTCTTCTGTCCTCAGGTTGGACAAGGTGTCCATCACTCCACCAACAACAGTATATGCTGTGGACAGGTCAATACCCTGGTTCTGTAGAGCATCAGAGGCAAGTGCGGTGACCTCAAAAACTGGAGTGGCTATCTAAAGGCAAAGCATAAACCTTAAAGTCTATGGCTTTATGTTGTTGTGTGTTGCAGTATTCTTGACTGCAGTCCTTTGTATTGACCTCTCATATTGGCAGTGCCATCATAGCCTTGGCCATGCATGTTTTGGATGTGTAGGCCATTGCTCTGTGGCAAGTCAAGAACTGTTCTCTCCATCTCCTCACCTGTTGTTCTTGACACATTGCAGACCTGGAGGAAGCGCTCCTTGACATCCATTTCATACACATAACACACAACAAAAGAGACCTGCTCACAATGAGATACATCAGTGGTTTCGTCTACGAGTCTTGTATATATTTTGGCCTTCTCCATTTCTTTCCCTGTCTCTCTTTTTGTGAATGTGGCCAGGGCTTTTATGAGATGGTTTTGTGTTCTGTTTGAGAGAAGCGAAACCTGACACCTCGTCTCATCCATTTTCCTCTCTTTGACATCATCTAAATGTAGCTTGAGTACACTGTTCTACTGGCTTAACGTTTTCACAAGTTCAAGGAAGTTGCCCTGGTTTGACCTTGTGGCAGACTCCTCGTAGCCCCTGAAATCCCTCCCCAGTCATGCGAGATATGAAATTACGTCTATTAATCTGGTCAAAATGTTTCTTTGTTTCTCTCGCTCTCTTAACGCCTTGCCTTCAACATCTGATACCTCAAAAGCTGCTTGTAAAACACAATTTTTGCATGTGTTCCATTGTGAAGTGGGCCTCTGAGTCTGTGTGCTTTTTTTCAAACCCTTTTTTCTAGTTGTTTATCCCAGTGTTGTTACTGTACTTTTTTTCCATTAAGAAATAGCGGACAGCTGAAGCAGTACATAGCATCCTTGTCCAGCGAATACTCCAACCATGGCTTATTTTGGGGCAACAGTGAAGGTAGAGCTGTCATCTGGTAATCTGAAGGTTCCTGGTTCGATCCTTGGCTCCTCCTGGCAGCATGTCGAAGTGTCCTTGAGCAAGACACTTAACCCCTAACTTCTCCTGATGAGCAGATTGGCACCTTGCATGGTTGCCTCCGCCGTCGGTGTGTGAATAAATGAGTGAATGTGAGGCATAAGTCGTAAAGCGCTTTGGATAAAAGTGCTGTATAAATGCAGTCCATTTTATTTTCATACCACTTCCTTTGAAACGATCGGCCATCTGCATTTTTGGGACATCTAAGAACAGGTTGACATGGTCATCTATTGACACACATTTTGACATAGCTGGCATTACACTTGAGAGCAAAAGCTTGGTCATGGACAGGATCTGTAGGATACTTTAAGAACGCAAGTTTCGATAGGGCCTCTTCTTCATTACTCGTAGTTTCCTCAACCTCACCCTCCTCTATGGCTTCCTCAAACTCAACATTATCCACTGTTTCTCTTCCTGTGGCCTCATCCTCTCCAACATTGACAGTGATTTCTTGGTCATCTACGGCTTCTGTGTCAGGTGATCTAAAGCCTCCTCCTCTCTCTCAGGTGTTGCATCTAAAGTCTCCTCCTCTCTCAGGTGTTGTATCTAAAGCCTCCTCCTCTCTCTCAGGTGTCTAAAGCCTCCTCCTCTCTCTCAGGTGTTGTATCTAAAGTCTCCTCCTCTCTCTCAGGTGTTGCTTGTAAGGCCTCTACCTCTCTCGTAGGTGTTGCTTGTAAGGCCTCTTCCTCTCTCTCAGGAGTTGCTTGTAAGGCCTCTTCCTCTCTCTCATTTCTTTGTTTAATGTGTGCCAGCTTTTGTTGTTGTTGGAGAACCAGCAAAATTTGGTTTTCCATTGTAGTGCAAGAAATGCATAATCATGATGCTATAAACAACGAATTGTCACGGTTGTGGCAAAGCAAGACCTTTTCAGTACCTTGTCTGTAGCGCAATCAAGGGTTAACTCTGCCCGACGTGGCTGGCTGGGAGCTACTGGGGAGATAAGCAAGTGCGCCTGTGTGGGATTACTTTTTATCTCCACCAGGTGGCAGTGTAATATAAGTGACTGATTGAACAGCACAGGTCAACGGCAGTAACCTGTTATTAGACACAAGAGGGAATTGCTTGAAATGGTTGCTATTACAGCAAGATGAAACATCGATCAGGACAGAGTATGAAGCTTATTGTTTTTACAGTCTATGGTATGAAGGAACTCAGCCTGATCTGGGCAAGTCACCCAAGGAAGAACGTTTTTGTCCCAGAACAACTTCTGGAGTTGGTCAAGCGAGCTAATGTTAACATCACCAGGTAGGCTAACGCTACATCTGACATTCATTATTATTACATTAGCTAACAAACGTTACTTATGGCACGCTCTCTTTCTCTCTCTCTCTCTCTCCCTCTCTTGCTTTCACAGTAGCAGCTAACATTATTTAGGCTAACCTTAACGTTATGATTAGGTTATAATGTACAGCCATCTCTCTCCCTCTCTCTCTCTTTCTCTCTCTCTCTCTCTCTCTCTCTCTCTCTCTCTCTCTCTCTCTCGGTCTCTTTCACAGCGTTAACATTAGCAGCTAAGGTCTACATTATGGTCAGCCACATCTCACTTCCTCTGGTTCTTTTAGGGTCATTTAGCTGCCCATCATCATATGTATGTTTTGCCCCTCACATTATAAAAGGCATGTAATGCAGCATGGGCATTTGCAATTTTGCATCGTCTTTCATCCACTTGTCAACACAGTTGGGCTTTTATTCTTTCCGCAGACAGTGGATGATCTCTGTGTATGTTGTGTGAGTGTATTTGGATACCGGTGTTATGCCATTGATTGCATGCCCGCCAAGAATTGCATCCAAGTTCAAGTTCAAGTTCAGTTTATTTGTCACATACTCCCAGAATCAAGTAGAGATACAAAATATATAAGGAAATAGAAATAAAATACATACAAGAATGGTAGGAGGTGTTAAATGTAACAAGGATATACACAGATGAATCGCACAGTTGATTTAAATCTATAGGAATGGAATGAGCTGTCCAATATATACAAGATATACACAGATTGAGTAAAATAGATAAATATAAGTATGGTCTAGAAAAAAAGAAAATATAGATCTAGATATAGCAAAAGGTATCAACACTAACGATAGCTAGTTGGCACATTTCGAGCTGCTAAATAGTTCAAGCATAGATAGATCCTACTTGCCAAATAGTGTCAAGCAATTCCTAAAGCGCATCAATATCAATATAAAACGAAAATGAACAGTATATTTATACTTTGGTTGGCCACATACCTGATGTCTGCCTCAAAGTAACTCACCACACTGACTGCCTCACGCCGACTGTCGAGTGCCTATGCATGCGTATGTGTGCATTTTCGCATTGTGTGCGTTCTCTCACCATAGAAAGGTTCGGTGCCCACTCAGTGCTCGCCACTGCTGCAGGAAATCAGGAGGGGGGCATCACCCGGGAGCACCAGTCTCCCGACTTGATATTTTGATTCAGTCAATATACCTGTTCGGCAAGGCAGGCTGTGAGCAAACAGGGATTTATTTATTTTTACCAAAAAAATTCAATATATTTATAGAAATAAAATACACCCCAGAAAAAGGTCACTTTCTCTCTAGGAGGCGAGGCGGCAGGTGCTCCCTTTGAGGTCTATCTATGCACGTGCCTGACTCCCCCGCTCCAATTTGCCTGGCCTCGCTCTCGCTCAAAACCCGCCCCGCTGCCTCTGTGCCAACACACTCAGCCACATTTATTCTACATTGCACAATGCCTGACTCTCACCTCAGACATGCAGTAAGTGCACATGAAAAGCCATCTTTGAACTGTTGCTCTACAAAAGCCATTGCATTTTCCAATAATTCCTTGACACCTCACTGAATAGTGGGTCAAAAGCGCTGAATGCTGCTCCGAGACAGATGAGAAGACTTCACGTGTCTCTTGCTACAGAGTGACCTACTTCTCTGTGATGACTGTTTAAGTTTACTGAAGTCCCAGCTGGATTCACCTGGCACAATAGATTGTTGTCGGCAAATGAAAGACTCCGTCTAGCAACAATGAAGCACACAGTTTTCAGCTATACAGTATACACTTTTAAGCTAGAGCCTTCCAGCTTGCTATACAACTTAGGATGTGCCCAACTAATGAATGTTGATGCCCCCCCCCACACACCCACACACACACACACACACACCTTTCTTCTCCTTTTTCCATCACTCCATCCTATAACCCCTTATTCACCCATTTTTAATCCTTAATAACTTTTACACCGTTTATCGTAGAGAGTTGGGGAATGGCTTGTTGGACTCAGGAAAGGGTCATATGACAATAAACTAAGTCCAACCCCTTTTCCTGATTGGTCTATCTTTGGTCCCTCAGAACTATTAGAGTTGGGGGATGGCTTATTGGAAATGTTAACATCTGCCTGTCGATTACAGCTTGGCTTTGTCAAGCCAACTTAAAGTGTGCTCACAGACTTTACATTCTAGTTGTTATTATTATAATTTGATACTTGATATTTTGATTGAATCAATATATCTGTTCGGCAGGGCAGGCTGTGCACCTACAGTTCTTTGAAGCTATAATACATGAACTGATCATTGGCTAATTACAGATTCGTACAGATTGTTATTCATCAGTATGAAAAATGTATTCGATATATCTGAGAACTGAGAACTGTTCCCAGAATTTGTATTGTGAAGAGGCAGACTGGCAGGAGGGAGAGAAGCTAAGAGTTAGCTTACAAAGGAGATGGAAAAGTACTAAAAGCATAAAACCTTCGGCATTTTCTAGATTCATGCTGGAATTGTACAACTTCTAGGTGCTTTTTTTTGCATGCCTTTGCTGCAAGGAAGGAGCACAGGAAAGCCCCAGGATTCGGTTAGCGTTTCCTACACATACAGTAGAGGAGATGGCGCTCTCGACACTATCGATTAGGGGCTAGTCGCAGGGCAGCATTTATGAGGAAAAGTGAGTTTTACAGAGTTCCCCATCTCTGTTACACTCACCCCCATGAACTCGCTCCACACATGGCAACAGTGACCACGGCTGGAGACCAGGGCTCACCGCGTGATGCGAGTCGAATGGCACCACGGATTCAGACCACGAGTCCTGCCCCTGCCGACATGAAAGGCAGCAGTGCTACCGACAGAGATAAATCAAAAGTGAGCTCTTGATTTGGTCAAAGGGCAGCGTTTCAGAGGAGCCAGACCCATACTCACAGACCATAAACACATGCACACATACACGTCATCATCTCGGGGTCTGGCCCGTGCTGTTTGTGTGTTAACGGTATTACGGAAGCTCATTGGTTAATGGAGCAGGCCTGTGCTGAGAAGGAGGAAGTGACGGGCTAATGATCTGCAGCGAGGAAGAGGAGGTCAGGATGGAGACCAGCTGGAGACAACACTGATCGTCCAGGGAGGGGGTCACTGTCCCAGAGAACCAAGACATCTCTGCCTCTGTCTCCGAGTCTTCCTTTCTCAAGTCAAGGGAAGTCAACTGTATTCATACAGCACAAAACACAAAACACGATTGATCCAAAGTTCTTCGCAAAACAGGTGAAAGACTAGCAGACAAAGTATATCTTGTATCGGTGTATCTCTCTGCCTACAGAATCACTCTTTGTTGCTGTCCATTTCTCTCTCTCTCTCTCTCTCTCTCTCTCTCTCTCTCTCTCGTGGCTTTTATTTGGGTTTTCTTTTTACAACCCAGAGCACACACACGCACACAAACAGACAGAGATGAACACACACACGCACACGCGCACACGCACACGCACACACACACACACACACACATACACACACACACATGCATGCACACACACAATCTCATCCCTGTGCTGCTGTAATTAATAAACAAGGAAAGACGAGGTCATCAAGGGTTGTTTTGTGACACAAAAATGTCTGTAGATTAAAATTACCCCAGTTATGACTGGAGCACAGAATATCAACAGCATCTCAAAGGCCTGTCAGTTCATACGCAAACAACCCCACAGGTCCAATCACATCAGCATCTGAATGATTTCAAGATATCACAGTGCCAGGAAAGTCACTGTGAGATGGCGTTACAATCGTGTTTCTCTTCCGTGACTTGACGTGGATCCAAGTGAAACAGTCTGTTTGGGCAGGACTTGACGACGGGAGGGATTTGACTGAATGTTCTGACCAAAGATAATGGCAGAAAAGTGAGAGTCACAGGGATGTTAGCCTTCAGTCCATTGTTGAGGAGTCGGACCAATGAGAACATTTTGCATGGTCGGAGGGGGGAAGTGGGATTATTTTAAAATTGACTCTTATATTATTGGATGGAGATTTTATTTACGCTCTCAAGTGCAAAGGTGAGTCAAAGTAAAAAAAAGAAAAGAAAAAGTAATTTGACTTCAACAAGGTTGAATTTTATGAATGCCAGCGGTTCAGACACATATAACACGAAACATGCAACAGTAAAACGTCTTGACCCACTTTCTTTGTACATATGCCAGGTTTTCAATCATGTAAGTGAAGCGAGGCCAGCCACGTGAGATAAGATGGAAATAAAAGATAGATTTACTGTCGGAGGTGCGTCTGAAGCTACGGGAAGCTTGGTGACTCATAATGAGCAGACAAGCAAGATATACCAACAGATTCTGTCTCTGTCTCTGTCTCAAGAGTGACGTGTAGACGCATTGCATCTGTCTATTGAAAAGATATAGAATCCTGGTGCTCGCTCTCTGTGAGAACACAATGATAATGGTCTGCTGGGATGCTGACCCAGATATAATAATATAAATTAAGTCTATGTGTCACCTCACTTCAAGTGGGTGAACCTATATGGCTTTGCAATGATTCAGCTTGTCTTGAGGCATTCATTGAGGCCAGTTTGCACCGGATGTACCAAGGTGAGCGAAGGCTTTTTCAGTGTGGTCTAGCTGGAAAGATATCGATCGAAATATTGATATTTCATATATACTGGGGAAATTCGAGATTAGAAAAGAATGAAAAATAAATGAGTTCAAGTGACTCATGATTAAAACAATTCTGATGGTAATTGATTTGGTAACCGACTTCCCTCAGCATACGATAACCTTTCTTAAGTCAGTAGAATGATGCAAATAAAAGATAAGGTCACAGTAGATGCGTCTGAGCCGGAATTGAGTTGACCTACTTTTCCAGCAAATTGTTCCTCCGGGAGAATATTGATGGAGAAAACGTCAGTTAATGAGCCTTTGAGGTAGATTGTAAAAGTCAAACTGGTTCATCTTTCCGCTGTCAAATCATAATTTTCAAAACCATGCAGGGTCTTAAATTACATGCAGGCTACTGTGCAGTTTCAATCTATGGAAAATGAGAAGATGATAATATTAAAATGTTTGCACAATCAATGTCATTGTATCTCTTTCTATCTATAACCTTATTGTAGCATAACATAAGCCATTTTTTGGTTGCTTTTGTACAAAGCATCTCGCAGTTCTATAAGTACATACATTTTCAAAATGGGTGACCCTAGTGGAAATTGCACCCCTAACACTGTGGTGTCCATTTTAGACAATTAGCAGACACTTTTTATTCAAGAGTAGTCTCATGTATTCAGACCACAATACAGAGTACCCTAGGGACGGAGTGAGAGTTTTCAAACAAGCACAACGGTAGAATTAGCTCAAATTCTTATATTAGCAGTCAACATAGCAGAGAAGTAACAAGGTCGAGGGCAAATCAACAGTGTCCAGTAACTAGGCGGAGAATAACTATCTAAATATTAAAGCAGCCAACAATGAAAAAGGACAAGGACAAAGAAGAACTGAGCAAAGTTGTTGTTGTTGTTGTTGTTGTTGTTGTTGTTGTTGTTGTTTAGAGCACAAGTGAATTCAAAGTTACCAAGTGCAAGCAGAGGAGCAGCATTGGAAGGAGGAAATTGAAGTTGTCCTTGAAGAAGAAGGCTATGTTCACCGTCTCTTACAAAGGATCTGGGGTTGCGAGTAACTAAGTAGGTTGCTTTTGCTCGAGTACTGTTCTCAAGTACAATTTTGAGGGATGGGTACTTTCATTGCGCATTTCAATTTCAACTTAGAAGCCTACTTTTAGTCCACTGCATTTACAAGCAAAACAAGAAGGCGCTCTTTGGTGGAGGATAACATTCCACTTGAAAAGATGAGAGGAGCCAAGGCACTCAACTTCTATATCCAGAACATGATTAAAATACTGACTCTGACGCATTTTGGCATCTTGCCTTCTTCAGGGAGTACATACGATGTATGTATTTTTCTTTAAGGGAGGACCTTTACCAGAGTAGCCTACTATTGTATCATGGTATTTAGATTTTACGTAACTTTGTGT
>OMKL01126822.1:0-10706 GCA_900302295.1 Parasudis fraserbrunneri
AATTAATATCTTCATATAATTCATATATTAGAATATGATTTATAGGCCAGGGCAACTCTACAATGCCACGATACTTCGTTTACTGCAGAATAAAGCAATTAACCCCAAGAGGAAGGGGTAAATTGCTTTTCTACAACAGTTAGACTACTAGATTTTATTAAAAAAGACACATAGTTGTGAAATGCAATCATTTATTTACAATGCGGTCTCAAGCGGGATAGATCGTGTGATTTACCCCACAAAATGGAGGTCACGTGACGCTTTCTAGCCAATCAGAATCATGGATCCAGACCCTGCTTATTTTAACGTTGTAGAAAGGTATTTTGACACACATTTAGCCTTTGTCAAATATTGCACGTGATTTTGAGAATTGAACCCTTGCACCAAAGAACCAAATATAAGAGCCACATAAGAACTCAGTTTTTAAACTTTTTGGACAGCCCATGTAGGCCTATTTGCTGTTGTAAAGTCAGTCCAAATCACTCGTAGTGTGAATGTGATACATCACAAGAAAGTACTCAACCTCTACTTACTTTAACTATGAATGAACACAACATTCTAACTTACCATCTTTAGATGATAAAGTTTGAAAACATTGGCCCTCAGTGATCCAGAGCAGATACCCAGATATTGAGGGCCAGCAGCTCAGTGTTTTATTTGATCTGTATTTTATTCATATGCTTACTCTTATTATCCTTGTTTGGTTTTTGCACTCTGTATTTTTATTTATATGCTTAACTTTACTATCCCTGTTTGGTTTTTGTATCTCTCCTGTGTTTCTTTCTCATTGCTGTTGCTGCTATGACACCTGAATTTCCCTTCGGGGACGAATAAAGGTTTATCATACATCTCTGAAAACTTCAAATGGAGTTACATGGTTCTTTGTCTGAGGTACTCAATTGTTCAGCCGTATACAGAATATATTCTATAGGCTATATAAGGAATGTGGTATCTATAGCTTAAACTATCAGTACCCTGAGTTTCACTTAAGTCTCTCTACTGAGACAGTATTTTGACACTGACGTCCTCGACATCCAACGAAACCCACATCTTACCCGCCAAGGCACGTCAGAATAAGGACATGTCACTGCTGGTCTGCTGCGACAGCTCGTCCTGTCCTTGAGAACAGGACTGTGCAATGAGGCAACAAAGTACTTTAATAGATGTCCGCCAACGGATTTCGTCGGAGGTAAAAATTCATGTCTCTCCGGTAAGAGGTGTATGGTTTGGCTGCTTGTCAAAAGGGAGGGTCCACCAAGTATCTATCACTAGAGGTGACTGGGGTGTCAAATAATTAAAGAAGTGCTGAATAATTTTACAGGGTGAAAGTCAATACCATCAATAGAGGCAATCATCTGAGGCCCGCCTTCCCTCAGGCAATATACTGATGTTTACAATTTTGTCGACATATGCTGAAAAAATAATGCCCGTTCTGGTGGACTTTCAATATCTAAGCGATTTACAACAGTAATCACATTAAATGCATTTCACTTTAAAAATGTGCTGTCGTGGAACAGAAAGTTGTACTGCAGTAAACCCAACACTGGTATGCACCAAGTCCAGCCTCCGTGCATTGTTTATCCTATACGAGATGTCAGCGATAACCAGCCCAGGCCTATTTCCGTGGGAACAGTCCAATTTTGAGTTGGAGAAACAGGAAGGGAAAGAGGGAGGAAACCGTCCTTTGATTTATATTCAAATGAGAGGTATACAGGGGAAATTGGATTTCCCTTTCATTTCAGAAATGAATTTCCTGGCAGCAAATTGTATTGTATCATCTGGTAGCGTTAATGTGCGGCTTTGAGGATCAGGAGCTATTCTTCATTGCAAAGACACAAACGAACTTTAACACCTCTCTCCGTTCAGAATGCAAAGACAATTTCCATTCCAGTTCCAATGTTCAAACAATACCCCATGGTGACTTAGTGCATTTTCATCATTTTTAATTTACACATGAAAGGCAATCATATATCAAAGGAGGTCTGCGCCTCTTCTCTACTTTCTCTACGAGTAAAGAGTTCTTCATTTCAGTGAATTAGGCTAATTCTGCACGGCAACGAGAGCCTACCAGAGAGGGATCCTTGTGCAGGTACGGAACTTACATACAAACATGACTTATAGACCTGGGGAATAAGGTTCCTCCCTCACTGTAGCCGCCCAGTGAAGATCAAACTATCAGTAATAGCGGCCAAACCATATCATGTAAGTTCATAATCTTTGACGGAGGGGGGCAGATTATTTCATTCTTTTTGTGTCACAACCAATAAAAGCTCAACGTTTTAACTTAATTTTTGAGAAAATGTGTTTTTTCTTGATCGTCTTTCTTACCAGACTACATATAATATTATAACAATCAAGTAGGTGTGCTAGGTGCGTGGTTGATCGAAGGTTCATAGGGAAACATTACATTTTCTGCGGGCCAGAATAGGCACTTGCCTGTCTGGGACACGGTTGAGGCCAGCTACCGTGAGCAAATCCTTGTGGTGCAGAGCATAGGCTCCTCCGGAACCAGGCGGGTCTTCCACCTATCACGTGACTCCCCAGGTTTACAGGAACAAAACGATTGGGTCCTGAGTGATAACAGGGTAAGGCTAGGTTAGTTAGGGCGGAATGCGCCAATAGTTTTTTGAGCCAGATACCAATTTTCTTTCCACCCGTATTGTCCGACAACGATACGGATTGTACGAATTTTAGGCCGCATGCAGGTACGTAACAGGTTCGGTTTTTCCACACGTGCCTTGTCATCAGGCAGGAAGTGGTATCAAATAAAGGACACAACCATGTCAAGTGAAGGAGAAATTAACTGAAATGTACCTGTCCTTTATATAAAAGTCCTCTGCTGCACAAATACAACCGGTTCCAAGATTGTACATTTTAGAGCCCATATCGCCAGATACTGATTGTCTGCATCAGTGCATCCCCCTAAACAACCCCCCCCCCAAAAAAAACATCATATACCATGATTTAATTCAATTAGGATTTTAAGTCTATTTGCCCTATTTTATATATACTAGTACTTTTACTTTTATTCGTATCTTATTTGACCTATTCACTCTTACTTACAATTATCGTGTATTTTATTATCTATTGTCTAAGCACAGTCGAAGGAGCAGGCAAAGTAAGCGTTTCACTGCGAATTGTACGTAAGTATGACTTTGTATGTGACAAATAAACGTTGACACTCAGAACTTGAACATCAGCATCAAGCCTGTAAACAAAAATCACTTCAATGACTCATTCAGCATTTATTTATCTTTCCCAGTAAATACACGAATGTTGTCATTTTGAAATACACAACTCGACATTCATTAAAAACTTGACTCTTCAATGGTTGAACGTTTTGCGTGTGTTTTGATATGAATGATGACCTATCCTCTCTAAAAGAGGCTCTTTGCAAAATAAATGTCAATCACACTTTAATGTCTGCGTGAGGTTTGTTATAGGCTAGAGAAAGATTCTTCATACACCGTACGTGCATTCTTATCCCATCTGTATACCAAATGTCAAGTGGTGACAGTTGATATTTACAGTGAAGCCTTATGGGTCTGTGGGTGGGTGCACACTATGAGACTCTTGAACTAATTAACGGGGCAGTTCTGCCTATATGATATTTTAACCCTATTAAATTAAATTAGAAAAAAAAAGAAAATAATAATAATAATAATAATAAAAAAAGCCATATAATTAATGCTGTACAAAGTCGATTAAACCTATGTTATATCTGCAGTTTCATCATTTCATTGAACTGTGCTTAACACCGCGTGGCTTAAGTGTTCCCCCTGATGACATCACTCCCCCTTTAAGCCCCAAACTCACTGCACCAGCCCACATATCCAGGGTTTGGATCCTCAGGGGAGGCCTCGATTAAAAACTATGGCACTGGACTGTCGCCCTCATCTTCAAAATGAGTGAGGGGCGGCCTAACTGGGGTAAAAACGTGGTCAGAATCTTGTGGTAATGCATCGACCCTAAGAGTATCCTTGAGGCAAGCGGGTGCTCACCGTAATCATCCCAGGATGCAGCACAGCGCCGCGCCGCGCTGGTTTGGTTTGGTAAGGATGCAAGCCCTGGCCCATTCATCTCCTCCTCCTGCACCGTGTCACATGCAAACACCGGGCTAAAGAGCCCTTTGACACGGAGATGTCAGCAGGATTATGCAAATAAAGTCATGACATTTTGAAAGAGGTAATTGTGTTTCTCCATGAGAAACGGTTCATCGAGAAAACTAAGACTTCGTCCATGTGACCTCATGAAGGTAATTGCAGGTCGTTTCGCTTTTTATCACGACCGAAGCACGTTCTATGTGTGATCCGCTGACAATAATGGTTCCATGTTTTCTCCAGTGCGTAATTACATAGTTAGTTTATAGCGCCCCCAAAAGGATGATAGCAGTACAAGCACAGTGGCTCCTTTACCATGCGGGGGTGGGGGGGGGGCTGGGTAAGGGGTCTCCGTGGTCGGACCTAGACCCGCGAATGAAATAGCCGAGGGACACGGAGACTACGTCCGGGTCGCGGGTGTGTTTTCGGGGCCCGAGGGGGGGGACTTTAAACCGTTACTTGGCCGAAGAAGACTCCCCGTCGGACCTCATGCTGAATGGCTCCAGGCGCTCGGACTCCGGCAGCAGGTTGTTGAGGCGCTCCATCAGGGGGATGGTCTGGTCGATGCCCATCTGGATGCGCCGCAGGATCATGGACATCTCGTTGACCTTCTGGATCTGCTCTGCGTACTTAGCGTAGCGCTTCTGGCGCTCCTGCATAATGCTGAAGAGGGCCTCCACCGACAGGTCCATCTGGAGAACGAGAGTGGTGTGAGGCGAGGCAAGGCAAGTTTATTTATATAGCACATTTTCATTCACAGCGGCAATTCGAAGTGCTTTACATAAAATAGATTAGTTTTTCTATTATTATTATTCTTTTTTTTTTTTTTTAAAGGAAAGAGCATAGAAAAATAACATGATTTTTTTTAAAAAGTGTAAAACGCATAAAAGAAAGAAATAAATCACAGTGCATTTTAAATTCAGAAAAATAAACAATCACAATAATACATATCATTCTCAAAATGACACGTTTGACAGCGAAAACAATCAAATCCAGCCTCAATATCACTCTGTGATTTGGTTCAGATTACAGGGTTTCCTGCAGGGTACTCCACTCAGCTTTTTGCTACACCCTACAAACGTTGTTGTTGTTGTTGTTGTTGTTGTTGTTGTTACAGTGGCTCAGGAGGTAGAGCCATCGTCTGGTGATCTGAAAGTTCCCGGTTCGATTCCCGGCTCCCCCTGGCAGCGTGTTGAAGTGTCCTTGAGCAAGACACTTAACCCCTAACTGCTCCCGACGAGCAGGTTGGCACCTTGCATGGTTGCCTCTGCCATTGGTGTGTGAGTGTGAGTGAATGGGTGAATGTCAGGCATAAATTGTAAAGCGCTTTGGATAAAAGCGCTATATAAATGCAGTCCATTTACCATTTGTTATTGTTGTTGTTGTTGTTGTTGTCAATGATGGATGTGTTTTTATTAAAACACACTACATTATACACATTGTTAATCAATCAAGGTACAAAAAGAACATTACACAGAATGCCTTTTCAATTATGCAGTTAAATATTTCAACATAAGTTTGGTCTTGAGATATGTTTGACATGAATGTATGGTGTTTGGAAATAGACTATTATATCATCTTGCAGCATTCCAAAATATAGAAAAATATATTGAGGCATTTCTCCCAATGTGTGTCTAAGTACGAAGATTTCTGACAATTCATTGAGTTAACAAATGGTGTTGTCGTAAGATAAATATAAATAATTTATTGTCCCTGAGGGGAAATTGCGTTCCAACACCACACGGCAATGAATAGGTTAAGAAATATCGAAAGAGAGATGAAAGACACAAGAGTATACCTACAGTGTTTCCCCTAGAAATGTTCTAGTGGTAGGTGCTA
This sequence comes from Parasudis fraserbrunneri, assembly GCA_900302295.1. Lineage (NCBI taxonomy): Eukaryota > Metazoa > Chordata > Actinopteri > Aulopiformes > Chlorophthalmidae > Parasudis > Parasudis fraserbrunneri. Next base: position 5,940 of record OMKL01126822.1, read on the forward strand.
AAGTTGTTGAGTTGTAATACACACAGATTACAGATTTGTAATACACACAGAAATGTAAACATATGGCTAATCTCAGTGTACAAGTACCTACTGACACTAACAAAGCTCCCCCTGGCATGTTTGAATATTCACATTAATGCAGGCAGAGGCAGATGAATTTGGCATGCAGCCTATGCATTCTATATAGCACGGCTGCATGCAGCTTACATTGTAAATACGCCCGTGCTTTCAGCGACATTGTGATTACATGCATAGTTAGTCTTCCGATTTGTGGAGGGAATGAGCAACAAACAATCCTCGGCGCCAAACGCCTGAAGCGGTGGCACAGACATCAAACAAAGCACTGGACAGATTCCCTCACCTCTTTGATCCTCTTGACCAGGGCGTTCTGGTCGAAGGCCACGGCCTCGGCACACTGGTGCAGGTGGTCCTGGTAGCGCATACAGAGCTGCAGTACCTGGGCCGAGTCCAGCCTCTCCAGACACACTGTGCTTGGGGACGTCTGGCCACTCAGGACCCCTTGAGGAGAACAGACATCAAATTACCTTTAGAGCTGCACAGCAACACAACGCCCACGACCTTCAGTACAAACTAATTACTGTGAGGATAGTTAGCATTAGTTTGATATCCCACAGCTGGTGATTTTCAGCTAGAATTAAGACTCATATATTTGGCATTTGACTCAGATTGCGGCCAAATAGAAGCATTGAATCCTTCCAAAAAATCCTCCTTTCCCAAGTTCCGTCATAAAACAAAAGTTGAAATAAGTTTATACCGCAGGTGTGCCGCGGCACTGAGGACAGAGGCTAAGGTTGTGCTGCATTAACTGAACTCTGCAGAATGTTAGACGTGTGTTTCATGAGGTGTTATGTTTTCGGCCCTTCGTGATTATTGTCTCAAGTCTGTCGTGTGATCGTCCTGTGGTCCTGTGTAGTGCCGTATTGTACAGTATGACACAAATACTGTCAAGGTTAGCGGTTCCATCCCCACTGAGGCCACCGATGCTAAAAATGTACCGTACTGCAGGGCGCCTTGCATTAAAAGTGTCCCACAATGACATGCAATGTAGTTCCACCACATAGAAGATGTTCTATGTTCTAACGCCAAGCTGAGGATGGCAGTTAACTTCATATTTTGGAAATTCAAAAGAGATCGAGTTACCTTTCAAAAGCGGCTGAAATGTGGGGATCTCCTGAAGTTTGATGACATCTGGGTCGTTGTGGATGTTTCGCATCGACTGCGTCCCCTGGGCCACGACCACAATGTCATCCATTTTAGCCCTCTGCTTGGCTGGGGAGGGCACCACTGCAACGACAACATTCCCATTGGAGAATGTTGAGAGATAATTCTCATTAGAGAATGTTGAGAGGACATTCCCATTAGGGCGACATGGTGGAAAACACCAATCTGTTAACTATGAATGGCATAATTTTATTACAAGAGGAATGCAATGGTAGGTTTCAGAGGCTTTCACAATTTTGAAATAGTTTCATTACAACATGGTAGGATATAAGCAACTTTAATAAGGTAGAAATCTCATACTCACTCTTCTGCTGCAAGTTACTGGGTTTGTCTGATAAGGATAGGAAGCTAACATTAGCAACAATTAGTGCCTTGCATTATGTACAGCAGATGCAATGTGGAGTTTCAAGCTCCAGTTATCCAATGCTTCCGGAATTAGCTATGCCACTCTATATTAGTTCAGTTCAGACAAACTCATAAGCTCCAGCTAATTTGCAATATGTCAAAAAAGGCACTCACCTGATGAGCTGTAATCAGAGTGCTTGTGTTCCGCATCTCCACTTTGTTCGGCTCCCATGGTGCAAGCTAACTAGCTAACTGTAACTAGACTACTCGTCCTATAAGACTGGTGGCAGACAAAATAACTGTCTTAAGATTTTCTCAGTGCCAAGACGTTCCGTTACGGTACCTCCTCAAACATAAGAATGTCAGCCTGATCACACTACCCCGCAGGAATCTGTCACAGACACATTTCAGCCAAATCTAGCTGTCACTCACTCGCACAGCTAGCTCAGCTTTTAGCGAACTAACGTTAACATTTGCCCCTTTCTATCAAGGTTTTAAGTTGATTCCCAATTGTCTATAGACAGCCCGTGCAGTTTAGCACTTTACAACTTAATGTTTGCAAAAGTTGGCTATTTGTTTTAATATTAATTTGACAGCTTGTCTAACGATATTCGGCGCTGTAATAACGAAAGCTGTAAAGACAAGCCACTTCCGTAAATATTGATCACGTGCATCAAACGCGCAGACTCAGATTACGTTTTCTGCAGTAAATGTACCCAAACCAGAGACTTGCCCAAATGTATATTGCTACTTTTATTTTATGTCTGTTTTGATTACATTTAAAATATGATTGTAGTTAAGTGCAATTTATGGCACTCTATGCCTTTCCAAAAGGAAAACTTCATAACCACAACCTTCATCAGCATCATCATCATCAAAATATGTAGAATTATAAAATAAACTGGAAGCCAATATAAGATAAGAAGGACTTTACTGTTTCTCGTGGGGAAATTACTTTGTTGCAACAGAACAGCACAGCAAGGGATTAAAAAGAGATACAAAGATAAGAAGGCAAAAAGGTAAAAAAAAAAAAAAAAATTATAATGATAACACACCAGCTAATCATAGAAACTGGGTGAGTGCAGTGTGCTTTCTTCAAAGGCTTGTATCACACACTCAAAACTCCTGGGTTAAAAAATAATCCAATTTGGGTTAACCTATATTTTCTACCCAAGAAATGGGTTTTAACCCAGTGTTGGGTCAAACCCAACCTAGCAGCCTTAATCCAGCATTTGGGTTATTAAAATTACCCAGCATTTCTCTGTGTGTAAGAAATAGTAAACTCTGAGAGTGAGAATCAATTTAACTGCTGTAGCTGTAGAGTTACTTACTCCTGCACTGCAAACAATCTGAGGTTCACGTTCGGGGCCAAGAGGGTCCTCATTTCGTCCTCACTCAGCTCAAAGTCAAACAGCTGGAGTGTTTACACAGGGTCCACTCAAATCACAGACACGCTCACGCACCACAGAAACAAGCCATACAATTCCATGAATTAATTGACGTAAGTGTACCCGGAAATTATCTTTAATATGCTGCGGTGTGGCTGACTTGGGAATGACGCACACATTTCTTCGGACCAAAAAACGAAGGACATATGTGAATAAAGGAACTTGGGTATTTAGTAATAGGCGTACTAGCATTTGTTTCAAACATAAATGTTCTGTTAGACTCAAATTAAGTATAACATAGTAGTGAAAATATTGTCAGCATCTTTTGTTGCCTTCTTTCAAGTTCAGAAGTTATAAATACAACTTGTCACACATCCAAGTTATTTTGGTTGGAAATAACAATATGGACGCAGGGGGAAAAAATCTGGCTCTTGTTCAAACTCTGAAATCAAGAAGCACAAAACTATTTTATTCATTATTAATATGTTTATTATTGATATGCTTCACATAGATGGCCCAATTTACAGTATTCAGACTTGGCAAAGTGGGTTAAACCCACACCTCAGGTGCAAATACTGTGATGACCCAGGTAGGGTCTGCTAACTGCCATGCCAAGCATGATATCCCTCTTGGTGCAGCAGTATTGTTGTCACTTGGGGGAGCCTGGGGTCCCAGGTCCGATCCCCTGCCCCACTGACCCAATTCATGACTGATTGCTTGTGAATTAGATATATAATTTAGCATAGTTCTTTCTCAAACTGGCAGGCATGGGACTTGAGGATTCGAGACTTGAGAAAGGTACTCAGTCTGACAGGATATACAGACATCAGTAACACAAGTAATACCTGTATGGCTGCATCAATGAGTCTCTTTACCTGAGCCACTTTCCTCTGTTATGGCCTTGATTGCAGGCTCATCCAACAAAGACAGATCATATGGCTTCCTTCACACTCACTTTTCCATACATTCACACCAGGGAGCTGCCCAATACAACCAGTCTTCTACTGATGGTCACTGAGCCACTCCACTGGAGAAGTTGGGACATAAAGTGCCTTTCTCAAGGGTACTTCAGCGATAGAGTTTAAGGGAGGGGAGAAAATTACTCATTCACTACCCCCTTCCAGATATCCATGCTGATCTAGGGATTTAAACCGGCGACCTTGAATGATTTCACCATGAATTGAGTACCAAGGACCCCAATTTAAACAAGTTGAAAGACTTATTTGGGTTTTTATCCGATTAACAGACCTCATACTGAACTGTTCTGTACTGTGTAAACTGTACCGGTGTATGTTGAAGTATGTTGTTTTGTTAATAAAGAATCTCAATCAATCAATCAATCAACCTTCACAAGTTAGCTTTGCTAAACTTTAGGCTACCACTGCCCCAAATATGGTGCATAGCTCTGCAGTAAACAGCGTCAACCTTTGGTCCAAATCTAAAATACATACAAAATAAATACAGAGGCAAAGTGTGCCTGGCTTGTACTTTAGCCCTGGTTTGTTCAAAATTGCTTACATTTTATTCCATTTGAAATGGGAGATTCCAAAGGCTTTGACGATCCCCGCGCCATCCAGCTCCTCCATACCCTGGGAGGCAGCACACAGTAACAATTCAGGACATAAAACACCCTTCTATGGTTATGTTATTATTCTAAAGACCTTTATCATACCCTAATGTTATTATTCTAGACATTTACCTTCCATGGTTGTTATTCTTTAGAAATACCTTTACCATACCCATCTATGTTATTATCCTAAAGACCTTTACCATACCCCTCTATGATGTTATT
>OMKL01127042.1:6736-19759 GCA_900302295.1 Parasudis fraserbrunneri
AGGTCATGGTAAAGCTCAAGGCACATCAAGACTGGAACCAGGCTGTGAGGTCTGTGACCACATCAGGCCTGTCTTTGGCATTTCTCACAGCTCGGCAGGCGGTACAGTAATGTTCGGCCCAGAAGGTAGGCTGGTGGACTCCGTAGTTCTTCCTCCAATCTAGGTGGTGCTGCAGCCGGGCAGGGCTACGTCTGAGCAGCAGCAGGTACCGGGCCAGCCCTTGGACGGTGGGGAAGTCATCTACATGAATGAAGGCCTCTGGGGGCAGGAACCGTTCATAGTTCTCCCTTGAAGGGCCCAGGACCACAGGGATAGCACCCGCCAGCAGGGCGTTCCACAGCTTCTCTGTGATGTAGTCAGTGTGCTGGGAGTTCTCCAGTGCCAGGTAGAACTGGTACCGTTTGATCAGCCGCACCACACTGTCACTGCCTCTGTCATCTGGTAATGGGAGGCCTGCACGCCCAAATACATCCACATGGATATAAAGGCTGAGCTGATAGTAGAATGCCACACGTGCATGGGACTCTGACCAGTTACTAATGATCCAGGCAACAAGGTGAGGTCTGAGGTGTGAGCGTGACGGCCCATGGAGGGCATGCCCATTCTGTGTACCCTGGAGTCTATGTGGGAGAGGGACCAAATAACCATACGGCAGGAAGATGTCAGAGTCTGTTCGGTACGTCATCGTGAGGTTAAAAACGCCCTCGAATCGCTCAAGTCCACGAGTGTGAGTGGGAGACTCAAAATTCATCCAGATCCATTTTTGTGTCTGTGGTCGTGGTTCCGGTGGGAGCTCACTCACATTACTGGCAATCTCCCTGTGATGAATGACAACGGCATCGGCCTGCGGGTATGCGCGCCAATCGTCAGTCAGTGTGCACCCGCGGATCTCATAGCGTGCCTCGCAGTCTGGAAGTTTGCGGTACCGACTAAAAGGGTGCGTCCATATTAACAGCGTCACCGCGCTGATCTTTTCGTCGGTAAAAATTAGGGGTTGGGTGAAGGGGTCCGGTAGGTAGAGCAAACACACTGCTGCTAGGACGACCAGAAACGCGAGAGCAGCCACGCACACAGAAGAGCATGATGTTTTCAAAACCAGCACATGGCATTTCTTCCGGCGATACAGACCGCGCTTACCGACTCCGTGAGATGTGATTGAAGCGCGGCCAGCTGTTTTCCAATGTGCGACAATTTCCATCGATGCCAACGGCACTGTCAGTTTTTTCCCCATCCGTCTTTATGTAGAGCACAATATCTCCATATCACAATTCGGCTATTCCTGCATCCGGGACAGCTCTGACCAAATGAAAACGTGTCTCTTTCTCTCACTTTATGGGTTCACAATCTGAAAAGGAAAATTCCATTCCTCCCTTCATAGCCAACCTACCTGGTGCGGTGAGAAAAAACAGCCCACCTAAAAGCCACATTGCTTGCTTAAAAGCCATTGTTCTTCCAGGTCAGATAAGGATGTTGGTAATGTGCAGGTAACTTATCACCAGAAACCAACAATAGACCCATGGCCTAGTTTCTGCCTACATTGTTCTGGGTAGGCTAATAGGCCAGCCTGAGAGGTGGAGGGGAGTAGACTACATGCTGCCTCTCAATGCACAAACAGACAAAACACACATACACACTACTGCAGTACACACTCAAACATTTGACGTGGCAGCGTTCGCCTGGGTTCCAGTTACCGGTGAATGGAGCCTTTGTGGGACTTGCTTTCGGCTGGCTTCAGAGGCTCTTTTAGGTTGAGTAAATACCTTGACCCAATGCCCAGGGCTCTGTTGCCTAATGCCTGAGGATTGGATGCATATTACATGGCCCTCCCCCGCGTACTAAGAAGCTACTGCATGCCATGTTAGAATCATATGCATACTTTTGGTAAGTAGGCATTAGCTTACGTTTAAGCTTATTGTGACGGCCCTATAGGCAAAAGCTATAAAACTGCTCATTTCCCCGTAATGGTTATGACCTCCCCTCCAGTCAAGAGGAGGCGGCGAGTCTTTGTATTACATTAGGTAGGCTGCCTAACCTAATCAACGAAAGGGCATATGTGTCCAGAAATCAGATGGGAAGTCAAATGAATGTACCCAATTGTCCCATGTGCTTACAGCAGGCCTATGCCTCTTACATCTAAAGAGTTATATTATACTGTATATTGCATCCTTCTTTTACTCACAACACAGATCATCATTGCCCACTAGATGTCTCCCTACACAAGCACAAGACTACTATCATTGGGACTCATTAAGAAATATGCTAACAAATTTGTATCTTATCAATTAATTATGATGAAACCATTTCAGCTGCAAATTAGACAGGACAGAGAAGCCTATGTAAAGCCCCAATCCATATTTCTTTGAAGGAATAAGTGTGGGGTTTATTCACAAACACTTGAAAAATGTATTTAGATGGAACATAAGCTTTATTGAACCCTCTAAACACATTTTAAACCAGAATATAGGTCTGCTTTTATTTACATGTTTAATACAAACATTACCAATGTAAGCAAATCTTTTGCAGCCACAAAATACAGCAAATACAATTAAAAACTCATATACACCTGTTAGTGTTAGTCCTTGTATTAAGAGGTCAGTCAATCAACTAGAGAATGAAAACTCTCTCTATTTAATTTACAATTTTTTTTGGCTTTGTTTAGATTTGGATTAGAGATTGTGTCTTTAAAAAAAATTGGCATGAATGTTTTATTCATTAATAAAACCTGTCACACTGTTTGAGCATTTATATTTAACTAGATATTGATAAACGAGTCCTACTGATCTGGCGACCTGCTCTTGACCAGAGGAATTCAGGAGTGCTCATTGAGGAGGAATTGAGGAGAACTCAAATATGCACAGAGACACCCACTCTTTAAAGAACCAGTTGTCCAGGCCAGCGTCGTGCATCGTCTGGGTGGATTTTGATGAGCTAAGATTCATGAAAGAATAATGAGAGAGGATGAAAAGGGGGAGGTTTGGTAATCCATGCTCTGTGTTGTGTCTGAGCACTGGTGGGTTGGAAAAACAGCCCATCAGCGGGACAACCTATTTCTCTCCACAGGCCTCGAGTGTGTCATGAGCGACAGTCCCAGTGCTCCCCTATGTGAGGAGGAAGAAACGGTAGAGGAGGAGGAGGAGAACCAGAGGGAAGGAGATGAAGCAAGAAGCATGTGGGTCTCCACGGGGTCCTCCTCCTCCTTGTTACATCCATTCTTTTCCGAGGAGCAGAGGAACAAGTCTTTTGGACTGTGTGTGTGTGTGTGTGTGTATGTGTGTGTGTGTGTGTGTGTGTGTGTGTGTGTGAATAGTTTCCCCCCCATAAGAGGTCTTGTATTCTTTCTGCATTATTTATCCTCTCTTTCATTTGAACAGTTCTATTTTCAGCCAATCATTTGCTGTGTTGCCTGGGGGTGTCCTGCTTGAATGAAACAGAACACTGTGATCTCCTCTGTCATAAGTTATGGATACTGTACATGGTAGGCCTCTATGTTACAGACACATATTTGTCTGTCCTTTAAAAATAGATGAGATATATGCCAGCAAATAACTAATTTTTTGCTGATTAAGCAAATTTAACTAATTTACATTTTCAGTGATGGAAAAAGTATACAGAAACTTTACTTAAATAAAAGTAGAAATACCCTATTAAAATAGTACTTTGGTGAAAGTAAAAGCTATGCATTCAAAGTTCTATTCAAAATAAAAATATTATTTGTTAAGTATTTGATAAAAAGTTGTAGGCTACACATTCTGCAGTATAAGACATCTTCATATATCGGCTCTTTTAGGATATTCCATCCTTAACCCTTTCAGGTGTGAGTTTTTTGGAATTTTTCATAAGAAACCTATCTTAGAATTCTACCACTCTATAGACAGTTTCATCTTGACAACATAAACATTCTAAATGGACCCAGGTTTATTTTCTCTAGCAGTGTTTGCTAATACAACAGGTGACAGGAAATAAACGTGGGGGGGCTCCATTAGGGTAGACAGTAATATAAAAGACAAGATATAAGATGCAATAAAATATTAAGATATACAAATAGGAAATATAAAAGACAAAATATAAGATGCAATTCAAAATTGTAATACCAAATATTAAGATATATAAATAGTAAAAATAGAAGACAAAATATAGGATGCAATAAAGTGTACATTTAAGGCAGGTATATTTACAGTTGAGTATTGCACAGTGGTTGGATTGCACTTTGTGTCTGGTGTGCGTGTGTGTGTTATAATAATAATAATAATAATAATAATAATAATAACAAACCTAAATAGTAAACCTCTAAAGGTTATGTAAAAGGGACTGGTGCTCCATTGATTGCTTCTCCTTATAGTTGACTAGCTTGAACTTTGACAGTTCATCATGAGCTCATCACATTTTTTGGGTATGAAAAACCTTTTTCTTCAGAGTAACTTATAACTGCAGGCACCAGACAAAAGTAGTGGAGTATGAAGTTAGACATTTCAATGTTGGAGTAAAAGTGTAAAATCTCCTCAAATGGATACAACTAAGTAAAGGACAGGTACCCCAGAAATGTGTTGGAAGTACAGCACTTGAGTAAAGGAGTTACTTGAGTTGCTTTCCACCACTGTTCATTTGAATCTACCCATTCTGTTGTAAAGTATTTCTGAGTGCATATTTTGGTCTGAAACATACGGTGGGTAAAGACTGACTGATTGGTGATATGGTGCCAATGTGTAGCTTGCAGCTCCAGCTCGTCTTACATGCAACAAAGACAACACATAGAAAGCTGGGCTTTTATCTCTCTCCCTTTCTTTCTTCTCTCTTGTTAGGAGAGAGCCCTTCCTCGTCAAACTCACTCAGCCATGTGGCAGACCTTGAATCCACATGGTCTAATCAATACAGCATTTTTTCACTGGTTCAACCATCCACCATCTGTATCACCTCACCAATCAGCCACACACACACACACACACACACACACACACAAACACACGGTCAGCAAGAGAGAAAGAGTATCAGCTATGGGAAATTGGAGAATACAGTAAGATAATACAGTAGCAAACATAGTACTACACCTGCCACAACACAAAAGCCTTGATGAAATTTTTCTGCAGTGGTTATTAGCCAAACAATTTGTTTTTGTTTGGTATTTTAACACCAGAAGTAACAACTATGAGGCTTTTATCATCAAAGAACTTTGAAGTGGCTGAATGTTTTCTTAATACTAAAATCTGTTTCAAAATGGTTCTAAACATCCTCATGGCAACAATTGATTAAACAGGCTTCTCTTTTAAATCTGTCTAAAAACAGTTCTAAAAATCCTCATGACAATAAGGTTAAACAGGCTTGTCTTTTCACCTTGACCATTAGAGTACTTGTCAAGTGGTTCTATGGAGAGCATGGCAGTCACTGGCCAGGCCTGTGTTTTGTAGTTGTTGTCTTGTCTGTCACAGGCTGTGAGTGTGTGTGTGTGTGGGTGTGTGTGTGAGTGTTTGTGCGTGCACACTTGCACGTGTGTGTGTACTTGTGTGTGTGAGAGAGAGAGAGAGAGAGGAAGAGGAAGAATCATACTAACATTGAGAGCAGCATACTCTTCTTAATGGGACCCCCAGCTCCTCAATCATCTTTTCTATTGATTTTGTTTTTCTTTTCCAATTTTTTTTTTAAACTCCCACTCTCTGAGGACAAGATGTCTAAATTTTTCCGAGAGCTGTCCCAGGGAAGATGGAGGGGAGACAGAAAGAATGAAAGAAAAAGAGGTAAGAGAAGCTAGAGTGAGAAAGAGGGAGAAGCTGGAGAGAAATAGGGCTCTGAGAGGACCCTGATCACAGAGGCCCTCACTGACCCCTGACCTTGATCATGACCTTAGAGGTGACCCCAGGGGTCAGAGGTTGTGTGAAAGTGCCGCTGCGGCGATTCACTCCACTGCTGGGTGATGATGATCTTATACAGCCTCCCCAGCCTGTCTGACATGATCAGTGTTGCTCTCTGCCTTCGGCTCCCAAGGGCCACACATCTATCTCTCCCCTCCGTCGCTAACCCCCACAGCCACACGAGGCCTGCTAAAAGCACCTCACAGGCACAGTGAATGAGCAGGGGGGGGAAAGGGAGACAAACAGAGAAAGTGAGAAAGCTAAAGGCTGTAACGTTGAGAGGAAGAGAAGCTGTTTTATTTTGTGCCCCGCAGCTTCATCGGGGTAAAAGATGTTGTCCTACAATGGCAATGACACAAAGAAGTTGTTTTGATTCATCCATATTTGAACTTGAACTTCAACCAAATTCACATAAACCAGAAAGTTATAGAAGTTATAGGTTAAAACTGAAGTTATAAAAGCTGATAGAGAAGATGTGGCTGGTAAGATATTATTCCAGAAAGAATAAATCCCACTTCTTTCCTACCTATAGTCATGTTAACACCAACAAGAACACAACAACATATCATGTTTCTTTTAGATTTTTACAGCTCCTGTATGATGGTAAGAGACAATGCCAATTCAACATGATGGACACACTGTTAAGCTACTGAACCTGCATGTATTAGACCTGTATTTCTGGTTTGGCATCTCATTTCACACAGGCCAAGCCTATGAAGCACTGACATGGCTGAATAAGGAACAAATAGACAGACAAGACTTCCTAGTGCAACAGTCTTTTTGTCTGAAAAAACAAGACAAATCTTGGTTCCCTTTTTATTCATGCAATTGTTAGCCTGCATGTGTTAGTACAAGTAAATCAATCAAAATACAATAATCTTGGTGTGGCGGAAATCAGCAACAATATTGACATTAATGAGGATAATATCAATTTACTGTACTTCCCTCTAAGTTTGTGAAAGTAGCAACTATTATTTGTTGTATTAAAAAAAAGCATGTGGTTGGTGTAGGACAGGCTGACCAAGCCCAATCATTTATTCTCTAAATTATGGCCATAAATTAAGTATTAAATAGGCAGGGTTATTTAGACTAGAGATCAGTTGACAACTGAGATCCATTCATATGAAGATTTTACAGCTTAAAATCAAATCAAGTAATGAACTGAAGAAAGTCAAGGTAATTCAAAGTATAAGAATACCCCGCCTTGTATTCATAAAATGTAGCCTAATGAAAGAGGCGCCATCATCTACGGCAAATTCTGGTTTTATTTTTAGTAAACACATTTGAAGTGTAAGGGCTGTGAAATATAAAATGCCCATTATTAAAGAACAAAATAAATTTTCCAGCTAACCGCTGCGCTCACAGGGGGGCAATGGTCTCTGAAGAAAACCTCAGAAACAGTGGATACAGTCACAGTCTACACAGACTGCTCAGTTAGAAAACCCACTAAATACTGAAAACAAGAATAACAATGCACACATTTGTATGGCCCTGATAATTTAATGCAGCAAGGCTCTGATTTGGTGTACTCTTGTGTCTTGACTAATGTGAGGGTGAAAATGAAGCATAATGCATGTAGACTATATTCATCAACTGATGGACTAGGAAACCAGAGTGCAGGAAACTGAAAATGATTTGATGAATTTGATCATTGATTGATTAATTGTGAATATCCATTGTACATATTTAGGATTAAAATACATGCCTTGAGCAAGAGACTGCCTTCACAGCTCATGTACCAAGTAAAACTCCACTTCATGTTTTATCACTTCTGCAATGACCAGCGACGGTTTAACTGGACCTGGACACTGCCTGGACATCACTTCATTGCTGAATAGCTATGCTGATCATGTAGCCTTGCATTAAAAATTATTATGAAACACCCAACTTGTTAGTTTATGTAGACTCTTACAATTAGAGAAGGCCAGCCTATTATTGCCTACAGCTGAGTGTTTGTATCATTATTTTTATTTTTATTTTTTACTGTACAAAATAATCATAGGCCTAATAAAATTGCATATTAATCAATTCCATATTGGTTCCTACCTCTAATACAACTGTTGATATGATGCTATGAAAAATTATTGTGGCATTATCAAAGTAGTATTCCTGGTCAGTAACTCCATTCCCAAAAACTGTTCAATAAACGACGGCATTGTTCAGTAGCTCCGCTCCGTGTTTTGTGCACTGCCCAGTCCTATCCACTGAACTCCAACCCTCGCGCTCTCTATCAGCATCTCATTCCTGTCTCAATATGTCTCAAGATGGCGGCCAATGCAGGATCGATGTTTCAATATTGGAAGCGTTTTGACTTACAACAACTACAGGTCAGTTTTTTCTCTTTCAATTGTTTATGTTGTATCTTGTTCGTTTGTGTTGTTTCTTTCGAAGTCTATGTTTTGTGTTTTAGTGGTCATTCTGTGGGTGTTTTGGAAGAGATTTCAAGACCTCTTCTCACATTGATGAAAGTGGCTCTCTCGCTGATCAGAAATTGATCCTCTTTGTTCAATTCACATCGATCGGACATTACGACTGGCACCCGGGCGATGCCGCGGGGATGCGCAAAAATAAGCAATTCTTAGTCTTTTACAAACCCATGTGATATTTTTTTGTAAATTACATTTTCTTCAACTTTACAGAAGCAAGTAGCCGTAGTTAGCCCGACGCTTTTGCGTTGTAAGGTTGGATAATTTGGGGAAAATAAGTGCGACTCATTACGGTGGCGCTGTGGTGACACCATTGAGACAGGCAGCACAGACATAGCGCTTGCTGATGTGTTTGCTTGCTGTCAAATAAGCAAGTTTGGTGGCTACGAATTAAAGCTTTAGCTAGGTGGTTAGCTGGCGTTATTTAAACAGTTTTTATGTAAGTCACCGCGGTGATATTTGGTTGATCAACATAGCTGTTTTTGTTTCCTCCTTGCCCACAAGCTAGCTTTGCACTACTCAATTATACACTAGTCTAACGTTTTACAGACAGTGCCACGTCTGTGAAAGTGGACGGGACAGTCATTGCTGACACAATGCATTTTAAAAAAGGAGGACGACCTTGTTGATGAAGAACTCAAGAAATGTTCCAGTCTCTCGCACGCCACTAATCTATTCATGCACGAAGGAGATCTCTAGCTCTGTAAAGGCTATCAGTAATAGGCCTATTCAGTATTTGAATACATACTATGCATACCATAGCCTGTTTGACCTACAACAAAAATGTAGACAATGGAGCTATTGTTTTCCCCCCAATGACATTTTCACTTGCTAACTGAATTTTGAATAACAATTTTTGAATAATAGGAGGTGGTGTAGCCCAGTTACTGTAGTAATTAACATAACATTGTATTGTAAAGGGTAACCTAATTCCTCTTACATGATTTTGTGAATTAGTACATGGGCATAGGATTTCAACTTTTATTTAGGTCATGATGGCCTTTAGAGTGAGTAGACAAAGAACATTGAAATGTCTTGTCAGCTGTCTTTGTGTTGCACTCATGCCACATCATCAAGACTTTGGTTTTTCTTATTTGATCCTATTTGATCCCCTTGCTGTTGCCTGTTATTCATGCATTATGAGAAGACATAAGTGACTGCACTGTCTCTCTCTCTCTCTCTCTCTCTCTCTCTCTCTCTCTCCAGATCCTGTCAGCACTACAGAAGGATGACCAGGCTCGCAGACAGCGGCTACGTAGCAAACTGGAGCAGGTGATCGACACCATGGCCCTGGCCAGCTGAGGTCCAGCCAATCAAACGTCTGGCTGGCTGAGGACTGGCCAATCAAACACGCCTTCCCCGATGACCTTTGACCCCCCTGTGACCTTTGAACCTGACCTTTTGAACTCTTGACCTTTTAACCTTCTCACAGACACAAAGCGGACGGACTGCGAGGATACGAGCACGGCAGAAGCACACCGGCGAGGTGTTGCAGAGTTTATGGCTAAGCGCCGCTCGGCTGGGTTGGGTATTTTTCTACGCCCACCAATCCAGCTACTGTTCCAAACAAATGAAGTGTACCCTCAGCCTCATTCTACATGGACCTCACCTCAGGAGAGCGTTTACTTCACCCTCATCATGTCCGGATTCACTCGGTTCTACGCGCTCAGTGGAAGACAGGGAGGAGCTACAGATGGCTAAGTTAGCTAGCTAGCAACTGTCACGGCCACATTCAGGACATGTACAGTGGCTACCTGAGCTAAGCTAACTAGCTGTAAGCTAGCTTTTACAGCTACAGAGCTACAGAAGTGGTACAAGACAAACAACAACTACCCACAACCAAGGCTACAGTTGACACTGGTAGTTGCTTGTAGGCTACCCAAGCTAAGCTAGCTAGCGACAAGCTAGCTTTTTTACAGTAACATTGCTACAGCAGTGGTTCATGGCAGCCTCTTACCAGAGCCAAGGCGACAGCACCGAGCTAAGAAAATCCAGGATATACAAAGGGGAACTGATGAGAAAAGGAGGCTGTTAGGAAAAACAACAAAACAAAAAAAAAAAAACAGCTCCTCGAGACTCCTGGAAATATCAGCAGTCTGCCTACTCTCTTCACAGGGACTCTGCTTTCGCCTCGTACACGGCGTTTTGATTTTCCATTCGCTTTCGCGCATTGGATTTGTAATCGCTTTGTTTGGTTCCATTTTTGATTTTTTTTTTTTTCTTCTCTCAACCACCTTCTCTTCCCAGTGCTGTGTCACTTGTTACTGCTGAATTTGCACAATTTACGACAGAGTTAAATCAAAAAGAGAGAAGAGGATATATGAATATATATATATAAATATATATATATATATATAGATCTATAAATACAAACTGTTTTTAATGAAACAAATGAAAATAGAGTTGAAGAAAAACGTTTCCATTTTAATGTACAAAAAAAAAACTTTGAGAAGAGGATTTGATATTTCGAAGATGAAAAAATTATGAAAACACAAGGAAAAACTCGTCCTGTGCCATGTTTTATTTGAATGTCGTTTAGTGCAAAGAGACCTCTTTTTGTTAGATGAAATGTGATATGATGAAACTGTTGTCATGCTTAGTGACTGAAAGTGAGAGTAAAAAAAAAAAAAAGGTAAATGACAAAAAAAAAAAAAAAAAAAAAAAAGGAAAATCATAGTAGAAACAATTCACACAATTCATGAAGTCTCGGGGCCTTTCCAGTACCTGAGTTCTAAAGGTACTAGTAGATGTATCAGTGTAGTACTGCTGTAGAGAGAAAACCTTGCATCTCCAAAAAAAAAAAAAAAAAAATAAGCCAAATGCTACGGAACTGAAACACTGACAACCGATGCGTTTCTGAAGCGAGTCTACGATGAGCTCACACAGGTTTCGCGGCCGGTAGAGTTACGACAGTTAACTCGGCGCTTAAAAAAAACCGTTACAATTCGAACGGAGGACGGGAGGGAAATCGGAGGTGCGAGGTTTTCAACCGCTCGGCAGCGTTTAGGACGTCTGAAAATAATCACCTACGAGCCGACCCACCCGCAGTGCTATCGTGTTTGTTTTTAGGAAAAACCAAATACGTAGAAAAAAAAAGGCTCGATTCTTCACCTCTCTCCAATTTTACACGAGACGATACGCGTTCCTGTCGGGAAGGCAGCCTCACGCTTCGGTAGTTACAACGGTAGGCAGCCATTTCAGTTGGATCCGGGCGGAATGTACTGCACGGTGCGACTACAACTACGACTTCCATTTTGTTTTTTACTATCCAGAGCTTTTCTGTTGTCTGAAACATTTGTGAGGAGTGTCATCCAAAATGAAGGCCGGTTTTGAAGTGCAGAGGAAAATGAACATTTGGTATTGTCCTCTTTTTTTTTTTTTTTTTTTTTTTCTTTGGCTTGTTTTCTTGTCTGCTGTGAAGATGGCAAAACCAGTGAGAAAACAAAAATATATTTTGAAATGCAAACATCTGTGGAGTGACAAGACATTGAAATGTAGCCCAATCGCTGTGAGTGCTTTTGTAACAGTGGAAGGCCTTTCTTTTTTTTCTGTTCTTTTTCTTTTTATTAATGGAAAAAAAAAAACTTGCAAAGTGTTTTCTCTTCCTTCAAGTGTGTGTTGGCTCAAATTCCACTACAGCCCTTTAAAAAAGAAAAGAAAAGAAAAAGAAAATCCAATTCTTTGTCCCCTGAGACTTAAAGAGGTATGGTACAGTATAAAGGCTAGAAAAACATGAAAGAGATTGAATGATGCAAGCGAATCCAGTGGATCACACCACGTAGACTGTGCTCCGAGAGCCAGGGAGGTGATGTACATAGGAACCCTTCGAGGGTTCAGTCCAGGTGGATGAAGTTCAGTGAAAACGCCTCCTTTTATTTATATCACATACATTGTCAATGTTTGATGTGATATTCTGATCCCTGGCTGTAGATCTAGTGAAGAGTAGGGCTAGGAGAATTATGGGATGCAGCATGACACAGTTAGTCAGACTCCATGGATAGAAAAAAAAAACGAAGAAAAAACCACAAAAAAAAAACTAAAACATTTGTCTAGCCTATATATTTTGATGTTTTAGATTTTGAATTTCTAAAACCCAAACTTGAATGTTATGATTAGGTTACGTAATGTCAATAAGTAATACATATTAAAGGACCATGCCGGTCTTTTTGACATGTGGGTCCTTTAATGATAAAAAAAAAAAGAGGTTGTTAAATATTTTTCAGCTACTTGGCAAACTGTGCAACCCTGCTTCTTAAAAATAACCCCTCTACGAATCCAGACCAGAATACATTAAAACACATTTTGGTAAACACATTTTGACATGCAAACTTCAAAGGAGATTCACATATTTATATTAATTCCTCACCAACAACCCCTGAACTTTAAATCTGTTTTTCTCAAACAGTCATTCCCCAGAGATGTTTTCATGTCCTGGGAGAAAGGCTTCTGAAATAGTACTACTGTATTTACGATAGACAGAATGACACTAAACTCTCCAATGAAACCAAAAACAACTTCAAATGTTCTTATTTTAGGAGAGGTGTCGGTGCCCCTGAACGCATGGTGGCCCGTCTCGCCCGTTTACCGGTTGGGTCTTCCATAACGCGCTCAGGCAGTACAGTTCCTCCAAAACGCCTCCATTCTTTACCACTTGGTTTGTTAAAGGCATCCAATGGAGTTTTTGACCGCCTGTTGATGAAATATGCACTATAGTATTAAGGACAACAGGAGAAAAGGGGTCCCCGCGAGGTGCG
>OMKL01127197.1:5293-21682 GCA_900302295.1 Parasudis fraserbrunneri
CACCCCCCCCCCCCCCCCGTATGGTGCCTGCAGGGTTGAGTCTATAATTAGACCTTTACACCTTTGCACAGGAGCAGACTGGAGGGAAGAGAGAAAAAGAGAGAGAGTTGGAGGGAGAGATGGGGGAGTTTAGAGGCTGAGGCCAAATCAATTGGGTAGGGTCAAGGTCCTCGAAAAAGAAAAAAAAAGGTCTAGACATTGATGATGTTTCCTTGACAACAATGTGGAAAGTCAGTGCCCACGGGACAGCGTTGTGGCAGTGCAGGGACCAAGATTCTATTTAAGTGAAGCTTTTAGAACGCTGGTCCCAGTCAGAGTTCCAGTGGTTGTGGTCTCTATATCAGTATCAGACTCAAAATGATAGAAAGATAGGTTCCAGTTTAAAAAGTACCAGAGTTATCTATTAACTTGCAGCTTCATTGATTTGCATATGGGTTTATTGTATTATACAGTACATATGTTTATTGTGTGTGTGTGTGTCTGTGTGCGTGTGTGTGTGTGTGAGACCTCCCTAAAGAAGAATTGAATAAAGCCTACATCCTTGGAACCTGCTGCTGAGGACTCTGCCAACAAGGAGCGCAGCTAACAGAGGAAAAGAGAAGAGAACCTGGCAAAAAGGCAGAGAATGTCTGTGGCATTCAGTGTGCATCCAGGCTTGGATTACACTGTCATTAAAGGACCCGCAAGCAGTAGTGGAATTCATCATTGGTCACGATGGACTAAAGCAAGTGTGTGTGTGTGTGTGTGTGTGCGTATGTGTGTGTGTGTAGGTAAGTAGGTAGGTATACAGGTAGGTATGCATGTGTGCTTGTGTGTGTTTTGCAGCTGCGCATGTGCACTTGTGTGTGTGTGTGTGTGTGTGTTTGTGTGTGTGTGTCATCAGCAGAGGTCAGACAGGTTGTTTCCGCCCACTGATTGGGCCCATAATAGAGTGTGGTCTTTCTCTAGCTCCCTCACTGAATGACAAACTGCAAGTGGATTAGCTGGCCCTATAGGCCCCTAATCATACTAACCCCACACCAACCAATATCAACAGAGTTATCCACTGAGAAGGCTCATCATATTCACAGTCTGTGGGTGGCTCTCAGAAGTAAACATGCGGTTGTCAATTATTATAATGTGGGTGTTATCACAGGGCATGTTGAACATTGTTACCAAAGGGAAAACAATGTCATAACCCAGTCCTGTTTCTGCAGCAGCTCAAATGTAACAAAGAGTGTTGGTGAATATGTGGAAGGGCACCCAGAAGCAGTGGTGTGTATTTTTTGTATACATATGTATGTACTTGGCTTTGGATGTATGCATTTATGTATGTATGGATGTATATATGTATGTATGTATGTATGCACAGTATGTATCTTGTTCTTGTTTCGTTTTTTTTTTGCTGGTCAGGGGTCAGCTTGTAACCCGTGTAGCATTTTCTCTAAGGAGAAAAGACGGTTAATTCTTGTAGCATTTCAAATGTAATGTAAGCGAGTTAAAAACACACTGCGTCAGAGTCTCCTTCATTTGGAATGAGGACTAACCCCACGTTCAATTATGGGAAATAGACACATCATTTAGGGGTTGAGTCTACACAGTCCTCATTGCCAACCTGATGGAATGAGAAGTTTACACAGAAGTACCAACCAATACTTAGTGGCTGTCACATTTTTATTGTATTTCCCCTAAAATCATTAAAAAATAAAATGAAATAAAAAATATCTCCCTTATTGGGTGGTTAGTTTTTTCCCCCAACAAATTACTTCACTGGGAAGAATAAATATCATCGGATGCTTCCTCCACACAGCTGAAAGGACATGCTCATGTGGATGTGAATGGCAGGAGACCGTAAACAAAGCTGGGGGAAGCGCGGATGTTTGCGTGCTAAGCTAAGTCCAAATCCACAGCAGCCTGCGCTACCTAGCATCTTCCTCGCTAACGTACAGTCTGTGGCGAACAAACTGGAGGAATTAAGGACTTGGACCCTCACGCAGAGAAGGCTTATGGGCTGTAGCTTCATGTTTGCTTTTTACAGAAACCTGGCTAAATAATGACATACCAAACAACGTGGTGGAACTGGAGGGGCGCACGGTCCTCAGGGCTGACAGAGCTGCAGCAGTGACAGGTAAAAGCAGGGGCTATGTGAATAAATCATGGTGCTCAGACTCTACTATTGCTTACACTTATTGCTCAGCTGATACCTGATTATTAAATGCAGACCCTGTCATCCACCTCGAGCGTTTACATGCATAATTGCTGCCGCAGTTTATGTACCCCCTTGATGCTAATGCTAAAGTAGCCATGAAAGTGCTCAGTGCTGCTATTGGCAAGCTGCAGACATTACATCCAGATGGGGCCATTATTATTGCTGGTGACTTCAATCACTGTAACCTACATACCATGCTTCCACGATTTCATCAAAATGTCTCATGCACCACAAGAGGAAATAAAACCTTGGATCATGTCTATACAAATGTGGCTGAGGCCTACAAAGCCACTCCCCTCCCCCACCTAGGTCAGTCTGATCATCTCTCGTTGTTTCTGCTCCCCAAGAACAGCCCGGTGATTAAACATGTGAAACCCACAGCGAGGACCATCAACACCTGGTCGCAGGGTGCTGACTCTGCTCTTCAGCACCAATACCAGCACACAAACTCGAGTATGTTTGCTTCCCATGCCACCACCACCAACACTTCCTCGTATACCAACTCTGTCCTGGATCACATCACAAGTGTGTGGACAGTGTGACAACAACAACAAAAATGTTCCCCAATCAGAAACCCAATGCTCAAAGCCAGAGACATAGCTTTCAGGTCTGGAGACCGGGAGGCTTACAGCTCAGCCAGGACCAACCTTAGAAGTGGAATCTTCTAAGGCTAAGCACAGATACAAACAGAGGATCGAAGAGCACTTCAATTCCTCTGACCCTGGAATATGTGGCAAGACATACAGACCATCACAGACTTCAAACCACCCAGTACTGTGCCCCCAGCCAGCTCTACCTCCCTCCCAGACAAGCTGAATTACTTCTATGCTCGCTTTGATCGGGGAAATGGGGAGGTCGGTCCAAACTGCCCACCATTAAGAACATTTACCATAAACGCTGCCTGGGTAGGGTGAAATGCATCATCAAGGATGCAAGGCTTTTCAACTAAATTCCTAAGTATTTTTTTTTATCCTTTGGTGTTTGATTTTGTAGGCTCCCTTCTTTGAAAATATGTTTAAAAGCATGATTTTAATAGTGAAATTGTAGAACCATGACACATTTCCTTTAGGTCATGGTATTAAATCAAAGATTTGTTAAATAATTGTTTGAAATGTGTTTTGTTAGATTCCTCATGTTTGGAGAGGGACTAAAACTTGGAGTGATTGCTTCGGCATATCAGCCAAGAGATGAGGTATGCTCAAGCAAAACTGAGATGTTTTAATGGGTTTTTAATCCTTTTAATACAATATTAACATGGTTCTTTATATAGATTCCAGTCACCTACATGTCTCCGACTGGGGGAGGGGACTATGTTCCATTCAAGCAAGGTATATTATTTACTTTTACATTGCATATGTTTTGTTAAATGTCTCTTGTAAAGTTTCCTTTTGTATATTAATGTGCTTCTGTTTCTTTTAGTTTTAAACAAAGACACTTTTTCCCAGACTTGGATTCGATTCGATTTTAGTGTACCTTTAACTAATGCGTTGGATGGGCCATTTTCTGTTAGTTTTATTTTTTTTCTGTGGGGCTGTCTGCTGTATTAAAGGAGGGACTGAGTGGTAGAGTATGCCATTTTTCATGTGTGCGTCATTGTGTGGTTTGAGTCACCTTTGCTTGCTGTGAGTAGGTAACTTTGAGTGCTGTCGAACAGTTTTGATTCAGTTCAAATTGGTTTGTGTGTAGTAGTTGTTTATTCATAATTTGGTGACAATTTCATCTCCTTCGGCATAACTCTACACCAACCTCCCTGATGGTGAGGTCAAGTCCCACAGTGTTTATTTTCTTTGTCATTTATTGATTTGATAACTGTACCTTTACTCCCTCTCTCCTTTATCATGGCCTGCATTCAGGCCTTCTGTTGAACCAGCCTTGCTGCTACCTTGTTGGATGGAGACACGTTTTTTACTTCATGCATTGTCAATAAAATCTATATTTTTGGTATAGCAGTCTCTGGTTCCCGTTTATTCTAGATTGTGCATATTGAGTATCGCCTGGTCACATACAGTATGCTATATAGCTAAAGTTCCACAGCAGTTCAGTTTAGCCATTCTGATTTTGGCCATTAAGCCTGAACTGGTTATATTCTTGAATACATTTTGTAGCATAGGCTATATAGCTTACCATCAGTGTTTTAACATTTTCTTGCAGTTGTAATCTATGCATTTCTCTCCAATAGCAGCAAGCCATATAGATTGCAGACATCCAGGGATCAATTAGCTTGATAATATCCTCCTTTGCTATGTTCAAATCGTAGACTACTAACTCTTCCATTGCAAATGCATCAAGGACAGAACTATCAGCCAAGCACCCCCAGTCCTTAACCAGCTATACATGTGCTTATTATGACAGGACTAAGCCATTAACTCCACTACTGTTTCAATTGAAAATCTGCCATTAACAACTTGCTAGATGTTTGTTAACGATGCGGTTAAAAAGGAAAATTATTCAAACTAGGTGGAGAGAAATTTGCCAGGTTGCGCGCAACATATTCAGTGTTGTGTATGAAGGTTATTAGATGGTCTCCCACTCCAATATGGCAACACAATTCTTACACAGAAAGCCTGATTCAATCCATACCAAACTTCTTAGACATCATTCGCCTCTCTTACTGGTTACTGAAGTAGACTTGTGTTCTTCAGGAACTCCAATATGCAAGGACTGCCCATATGTCATTTCTGTACCACTGGTCTTCAGTTAAGTTTGACCCACTCAATTAGAGTTAAAAAAAAAAAAGAAGAAAAAAGACATTGTGTTTATCAGGGCTAAAGCGCTCCAGCGTTCCCCCCTCCCTCTTCAAATGCTTGTGCATCATCTCAAAAATGGTGTCGCATGCACTCACGTTTTCGTTCATGCGTGAGGAGGCCCAACATGCTCCACCTTTCGGCCGCACTGTAAAGCTCTTGACTGGGGTCTTGGGCCTACTGCTGTGTTCGCCAGGAGGAAAGCGAGCAAGTTTGTGCAAAACATACCATAAAAACGACGAATCAATTTAAACAAAGGGCAGTAGCAGATGTTCTTTTTGGTCTGACAAACCGCTACTTTCTGGACCATATATTCCCCATAAGTCTTCATAACACATTTTGCAACAGTGAAACCTTTTTTACAAGAGGAAGAATATCTATCTTGAGGAAATCTTAATAAAGTAATATGTCAACCCCCTCCAACTCCCTCTGTTATGCTGTGGCAGTGATCAAGAGATCTGCCATTCCATCCTACTGCATAAAAATGTATCTTCATTTGTTTAGCCCTGCATTGTTGCTTGGGGAGAGAGAGAGAGGAGAGAGAGAGAGAGAGAGAGAGAGCGTATTCATCATATGAGTAATGCCACCGTTTCCTTGAAATCGTAATGATAAGACCAATATTTTCTGGCTAATTATAAAGCTTTATGTCCACTCCAGTTGATCAAGAGGAGGTTTGGTTCATCACTCATGCGCCTTTCCACATAGGAAGGTAGGGGCCTGGAGATTCAAGGGGTTTCTTTACTTTTCCTCCTAGTCTTGCACCTTAAAAGATATATTTTACTGTCTCACTGAATACAGTGTGTCTGCCTCCACAGACATTTATTGTTCTCGTATTATAAAGTAACAGTACTGCAGTATTATTTTGCCAGTGAAGCAGAGGGGCCCTCTGGTTGGCAGTTAAAATGTCTCAGTATTTGACTTAAAGCAGTGGGGCAGCAGTGCTCTGTGTCTGTGACATTCTTCGAGAGACCTCCCTTAAGATCTGTGTATTTATAGGTGGGAGCCATTGAAAAGGACTACAACAGTGTATATTAGAGATCTGGTGGCAGTGCTGGTACACCACTAAGCAGTCTGTAGGACTTTTCTTTTTTTTAACCTCAGATCTGAGCTGGCGGTGTGTTTGTCCTTCCAAGTTTTATTACGCTCTGGCTTTATTGAGCTGCACAGCAACAACACACCAAGAATGTTGATTATAAAACGGCTGACCTCACAGCAGGTTTGACACCAAGGAGGACTGCCTTGAATGGCACTCCCACAGTAACACTGCTAGGTTTCAAGGATTCAGTTTCAGTCATTCAGTAATTTGTTTGGCCATTTTGCATGAATGTAGCTGGTACTTCTATGGTGGGCCGCGAATAAGGAATGTTTTATATCTATATGTAAAATCTTCTATGATCGTTGATTTTAAAATAACCATACTTCCCACCTCTGAGTCAAAAGTATTTGTATAGTCCAAAATCACAACACATCAGTCTTGTGGGCTTCACAGGCCCACACAGGTACAACACCCCCTGGCTAAACTCCCAAAGAAGATAAGGAAAAATTCACACAGAAAAAATAACACCCAGGTGATCCAAGAAACATGATGAACGCACAACTCAGGAGACAGAGCCGCACGGGAGGGCAAAGCACAGGCCCGGCACCTAGAGCAGAGATGGCCGGGGCAGGAAGCAGAGCAGGACACCACCTACTGATACATTCAGCAAAGACAGCCCAGCACAGGCCCAGCACCTAGAGCAGAGATGGCTGGGGCAGGAAGCAGAGCAGGACACCGCCTACTGGCCGGATATATTCAGCAAAGACAGCCAGGGTGGGAGGCAGAACCAGGGCACCGCCTTCATCTCAAGAGCTAGTCTGGAACACATACAGTATACACAGACAGACAGAAAGGGAGACAGATAGACAGACTCCAAAGCCACACCTTGACCACACACACACCCAATAGAGAAACATAACAGCAAGCAAAAGGATAGTGCATCAACCGCGACATCAGACCAATACATCCATGCAGGTCCCCATGAATGGTGAAGGGCACAGGGCAGGACAAAGCATCATCTCAACCATCAAGGGACACCTGTAACCGAACCTGAAACAAAGGTGGTGTATTTTTATGGGTTACTATTGGAGTAGTTTTGATGTTGCATAGTACAAGCAATTGCATATTGTATATTGATGTAGATTAAGGTACCATAGTACAAAGAAAATTGTAGAGTGTATATTTCGTATTTCTCTCTTATTCTCTAATTCTATTTTTATCTGCAACACTTGTGGTAGTATTACTTAATGGTGTGCAATATATGTGACTTAAGTGATTTATGTGATTCATGTGATTTCGTGATCTATGTGAGCAAACTGTGCACTGAATTTCCCTACGGATAAGAAAGTATTTCAATTCAATTCAAATCAATTCAATTCAAAGCCCACCGCCAGACATACAAGATGACAAGCACACCACTAACAGAAACACATCCACTCACAAAAACGTACCCACTCACAGAAGAGACAAGACCAGACAGTTAGTCAGATGCAGAAGACAGTAAACCTAACAATGTTCCCATCAGCTCTTCCCTACCCTAAAAAACACTAAGAGGTTGAGTTGATCCCAGCCCAGGCATGGCTAGAGTAGACCGTAGGAGAGAGAAAAGAGGTGGGTCTTGAGCTTAGATTTTAAGATATCAACAGAGCTTGCATCTCTGATTACGGCTGGGAGTTTATTCCACAGATAGGGGGCACGATAAGAGAATGCTCTGTTGCCCGCTGATTTCTTCTTAACTCTAGGGATAGATAGGTATCCAGCATTTTGTGATCAGAGGGTGCGTGCCAACAAGTATCGTGTGAAGAGGTCTGATCTAGCCTGGATTGGAAGCCAATGTAGGGAGGACAGAATATCCATTATATGATCAAATTTTCTGGTTTTGATAAGGATTCTGGCAGCTGCATTTTGTACGAGTTGAAGATTTTTCATGCTAGAATTTGGTAGGCCTGAAAACAATACGTAAAAGTAATCAAGTCTGAATGAGACAAAGCGTGTACTAGGGTTTCAGCATCAGACATACTTAATGTAGATCGAATTTTTGAATTATTGCGAAGATGGAAGAAGGCAACCCTTGTAATATTTCTGATGTGTTAATTAAATGAGAGAGAAGGATCAACAAGGTTTTTAATGGTGGAGCTCTGTGAAATAAGACAATTCTCAAAATTCAGGGAAGTGTCCTTAAACATGCACCTCAATCGAGGGGGACCAACAATTATCATCTCCATTTGATCAGTATTTAGGAGCAGGAAATTTAATGACATCCAACTTTTAATTGCAGACATACATGCCTCTAAATTTGGGAGTTGGGAGTGATCATTTGGCCTAATAGGTAAGTACAATTGGGTGTCATCCACATAGCAGTGAAAATTAATGCCAAATTTACGAATAATTTCACTGAGGGGTAGCATATAAATAGAGAATACGAGCGGGCCCAGGATAGATCCTTGTGGTACACCGAACTGCACTTTGGAGTACTCAGAACTCATATTATTGTGGACTACACAATGTGTTCTGTCAGTTAGATAGGATCTAAACCACAAAAGCGCTGGTCCCTGAATATCAATGTTCTCGTGCCGATTTAAAATAATATTGTGGTTGACAGTAGCGAAAGCTGCACTAAGGTTGAGTAATAGTGGTACAGATGTTAGGTCAGAATCTAAAGAGAGCAGTAGATCGTTAGTCACTTTAGTAAGCGCTGTTTCAGTGGAATGGAACGTTCTAAATCCAGATTGAAGAGGTTTGTGAATGTTTTTATTAGATTAATAGTCTGCAAGTTGCTTGGCTACAATTTTCTCAAATATTTTGGAAAGGAAGGGAAGGTTAGAGATGGGTCTATAATTATATCCGGATCAAGCTTAGATTTTTTGAGTAGCGGTTTAATTACAGCTGATTTGAAGGCAGAGGGCACCACACCTGTAGAGAGTGAAGTTTTAATAATGTTGAGCATTGAGGGACCTAAAGTTGGAAGAAGTTCTTTGATGAGTGTTTCAGGAAGAGGATCCAGCAGGCAAGTTGTAGGTTTTGAGGCAAGAACCAATTTGGTGACGGCGCTAAGAGAAACAGTTTCAAGGCATGAGAGTATACAGTTGACCCACTGGGTAGAGGAGGAGCCCTGTAGTGAGGGATCAAGACCTTGGTTTGAGAGTATCCCATCAATCTCGCCTCTAATTAAGTCTATTTTACGGGTAAGAAATTCAATAAAATCATTGGCCATAAACACAGCATTGAGAGAAGTAAGTTGTTTCTGAGTAAGTTTCGCTACTGTATCAAACAGAACCTTTGGATTGTTTTTATTTGTATTGATTAGCCTAGAGATATAGGAGGTTTTAGCTAACGAGAGTGTATGTTTGTATTTGAGTCGTTCCAGGCAAGATGAAACACTTCAAGAATGGCAGAATGGCACTTAGGCTCAAGATTTCGGGAGGTCTCTTTTAGTGCAAGCGTTTTGTCTGTTAAGCTACGTTTTTTTAGTCCTTAATGGTGCAACAGAGTCCAGTGTGTTTAGCAGAGCTGCATTCAGTTCATCTATAAAAGTATCAAGAGGGCCGAGGTATAAAGAGAGACGTCCAAAGAACGTCGGGGTCACCAATGTAGGAGTATGGAGAACAAAAAGCTTTTTGCTTGAACACAACAAACGTTGTGTTTATTGCACAATCTCATTCACTCTTAACAACTCAACACACACACTCATGTTACTTCCTTATATCTCATTTCCTGTGATGATGTCATCACCGCTAAGGCACATGGGTAATATAGTCCATAGCAATGGTAACTAGGGCTAGATGGCTGTGAACTCTAACCAACTGAAACTACATCTTATCTTGCTAGTGAGTGGTCACTACAAGGGCACGAGAATATTAGGCAGACGTTGAGCAAGTGTAGTAACTGTAGAGGCATCAATATGGCGGCTATTGTAAGTTTCACAGCTATCCATAAGACAGATCAGCCTGAAATTTTATAAGATAATGGTCAGATAAGGCTGTAGCATGGGGAGAGCCAACCAAATCAGAAACAGTGAGGCCGCAGTGAGCTAGTGTTAGTGATCGTCAAGGGTGTTACCTCCATAGAGGGTCGGTTGGTGGACAATTTGGGTAAAGCCAAAAGTATCGATAATATCTGTAAAAGACTTGTTTAGAGGATTGGATACTTTATTGATATGAAAACCCTATAATTAATAAGTTGTCAGCATGAGTCACCTGGTTTGAAATAACATTAGAAAAGTCCTCTAAGAATTGAGAATAAGGCCCTGGAGGACAATATAGGACAGCTAAAAGAAATTATGAAAAGTGGACAGATTAATGACTAGAGTTTTTTGCTAGTAGGGATGGACGTAGTAGGAGCACCTCGAATGATGGGAGCTTACAATTGGTGTCGGACAGAAGTTTAACTTGGAGTCGTAGATTAATGCAACACCTCCTCCTTTGCTGCCATAATCAGCTTGAGCAGTACAGCTGTCAGTGGGGGTGACAAGAGCATGCTCTATATGGTTAGAGGTAGGCATGAACTGAAAACAATGGGCTAGACAGCTGTCTATGTTATCAGATAAGAGAGAGGTACCAGACCATGTAGGGTGAAGGCCGTCCCATCTCTGCAAGCGAGGGCGACCCCAAAAGGAGGGCCAGTTATTTACACAACCTCATCCCTGCTCATCACAGAATGTAGCCGGCCATCGGTTTAGGGAGGCTAATCTGCTAAGGCACTCTACACTACACTTCGTTGCAGGCAGGGGGGCAGAGACAATTATTCGATGCCGACTCATCTTTCTGGCGAGATCACAGCTATGCTGACCTTTGTGATCTCTGACTGTCTCATCCTACAATCCTTGGCACCGACGTGTATAATAATGTCGCTATTACAAGTGGGTGGGTTATGTGCCTTATCTTTCTGCTTGTGTCTATCTGCCAGCACTCTCAAATTTACCTCAATGTCGGGTGCTCTGGCTCCAGTGAAACACATAATCGCGGCTGGCCTCTCTAACCTAATATTGCGAGTGATGGTATCGCCGATGACTAGGCTATCGCGCACCCGAGGAGTGGGGGTAGACCACAGGCTAGGACTAGCAAGCACTGCGTAATGATTTTTATGCATGAAATCAGGCTGTTCAAGCGGTGACGGAGCCTTGCGGGTACTCCGGCTCCTCGGGGGAGAGAAAAACACATCATCCTGAGCTGATGGGACTAATGGGCTACTGCTACAACTACCAATAGTACTACTGCTAATGCTAAGGCTATGCTCAGAGGAGGCCAGGGTTCCTGACTGTCTGTAGTGCCTGTCACATCTAAAACAAACTGTTTCTCTTGCTCAAGTTGACAGACACATCTCTCTAACAGAGGCACCTTTTCTAGTAGGGAGGTACAAATACATGAATTCATGCTTACCGTGGATGATGGAGCAGTAAGAAGTAGCTAACTAAAAGTAACTAAGTCTAAAGTTAGCAGGCTAATATAGCAGTCAGGTGGGGAGTTAGCAGCTAACAGCTAATAAGATTACTTGTTAGGAGCGGACCCTCCAGGAGTGATTGGCCCAGAGGCCGAAACAATGTGAAATCGAGCTTCTCTGTCTCTGACTAAAGCCCAGGCCACAGAAGTAGCATTCACAGAGCAGCAACAGTAATAGCTACACACAGCATCGACAGGAACAAGAAGTGGACACAATTTTTTGCCTTCCTGGTCCTCAACAATGGACTGAAGGCTAACATCGCTTTCACTCTCCATTTAGGCTTTGGTCAATGTTCAAATTAAGTTCCTGCCATTAAGTCCGGCCACAAAATTCCCGTTTCATTTGGAAACAAAATATGTGCTCGGATATTCTTTTTTTGTGGCTTTGTTATTCCCTTTGTGAGCCAATAAGTAACTTCGATGATTCAAGATTATGAAGTCACTTGCCCAATTTTCCCACCATATTGTTGTAGACGCTAGTGTAGAGACAGATGGCGGCTGATGCAGCATGCATCATCAATTGAAGTTAACTGTCTCCTTCAGGGTGCTTGTCTTGAGTTAAGGATGGTGGGCTGAGGACACCAGACGCTTATTGAGAGGTAAATGCATCAGCTTCTGTTGTAAATCCGTCATTTGGGCCCTGCAGGAGCCTTGGGGGGAGACAGCTCATGGCTCAATGCTCTGCTCATCAAGCATACAATTCAGCAGGGGACTAGGACATCTTTTATTACAACTTCATTGCAAATAGCCCTGAAACAGTCCTGTCTAGCTCCACAGAGCATTCACCCATCAAAAGTTGAGGTTGAGGAGGTCTACTGGTTTAAGTTGAATTTCACTTACCTATACAGATGTCTGTCTTCTTTCACTTGTCTACTTTTTGGGCATTGACAGGCACTACATCTCTGCACAAATAAACTTTTAGATGTAGTTAAACACAAGTATACCCCAAAATCTCCATTGGAGTAAAATCAAACATGGCCTTGACTACTCGTAAAGGGGCAGTTCACCCAAAATGTAAAAAAAAAACAAAAAAAAAAAAAAAAACGTATTTTTCCCCTTACCCAGAATGCTATCTATCCATCCAGTAGTTTCTGTGTGATTTGTAGAGATGTTTGTCATCACTCTAATACAATGGAGCTGAATGGCATTCGGTTTGTGATGCTCAAAGCGCAAAAAATATATCACACAAAAGCAATGTCTCTTTCCAGAAATCATGACGTGGTTACTCAAGATAATCCACAGACTATGTTGTGAACAGTTTAATTTAAACGTCAAAAATATAGCAAATCACACCAAAACTATCTGGATGGATAGATAGCACAGCGTGTGTGTGTGTGTGTGTGTGTTAGAGTGTGTGTGTGTGTGTGTGTTAGAGAGTGTGCAGGCGACTAAGGACACATTCTTATTTATCCAGGCTGGTTGACTAAGAACACATTCTTATTTAACCAGGCTAGTTGACTAAGAACTCATTCTTATCTAACCAGGCTAGTTGACTAAGGACACATTCTTATTTAACCATGGTCTTATTGACCATGTATATCAATTCTCGAATGGTCAAAAACATTTTGCACCAAATCTGTGTAACAAATTATATCAACGCAAAAATTGGTGCAACAACTTATGAGACATAATCGAGCATGGCAATGGCTATCATTAGGCATAGATATGATGTCCCAAGCCTCTATACAGGCAAAATTCAAGACATAATGTTTATTGCAAATTACTGACATACAGTGTTGAGCACCTCTTTCTTCCCTTGTATTGAACTCGCCATTTTTGGTGGGTGTTGCACACACTCTGCCTGGCTACCCCACACCCAAGTGTAAAAAAAACCCCATTAGGTAAGCAGTGTTCCTGGCTCCAAAAAGCACAACTAACTGATTAATCAAAGCTAATTAACTGCTTGTGTCCCCCATTGTGACGTCATCAAGGGCAATAATTCTGCACAGCTTGTTTAGGCTTGTTAATATGAAGACTGATTATCAATACCAAGCACTCCAAGTAGTTAACCTTGTGTTCTTGTGGAGAACGTTCTTCCCGAGCTTGGGGAGAACACACTTGCAAGAACACGAGCACAGAGAATGCATCTTTCAGTGTTTGAGATGTGCTTGTGGTCGGGGTATTGCACAATACCACCCTCAGCTCGCTGGTGATCAGCTGATCCCCCCTGCCCCAGTGCAAGTTATACTAACTGATTTTGTCTTGATATGTAGGCTGACAGAAAACAAATTAATTTCCCTTTTTCTCGTGTAGTACAGGGAACATCTTTCCATTAGCAGGGAAGTGTAAACAAGGCTAACGTTAACTTTACTCCGAAAGCGAGCAGCGAAGTGTTATTTTCCCTGGTTACTGTCATCCTTTCGCCTTCACTACAACATAGTGTGGAGATAGGTCTGACAGGCCGAAACGAGAGTTACTGTTATCCCAACTCTCTTGTGAGTTTAGTGAGGTGACGAGATGGGGAACAACTCCACAGGGTCGGCGGCAGCAGGGCAGATGCCTTAAGATTACAGAACAGTAATTACCAAGGATCTTACCAAGGATCAATAGCACAACAAAAAGACGTAGCCAACGAAGTTATAGCTGCTGTCAAAGGAGAGAGGACTTTGGTCACAGAGTGGAATTTAATGTCTTTGCTTTGGACAGGTAATGTTGTATAATAATAAGCTAATATAATGACCCTCACTTTGAGGCTGACAGAATAATTGTAACGCTAGGTGACTTTTGTTGGTAATACACATGTCGTCTGTCTCCCTCTAGCTTAGCCCAGGTCCAACCTGTTGATTTTGTGTGTGTGTGTGTGTGTGTAAGTGTGTGTGTGTGTGTGTCTGAGACTTTGAATGTTGGCTGCATTGAAGACAGTCACAGCACAAAACATTACAGGCTCTTTTGATTGCTCAGACTGTTGTCGCTTCTCTCTAGTGAGCTGCCTTGGAGCTAACATTACTACAATTTTACATGTGCTGGTAACTGGTAACTATTGAATTGACTACTGAAGATGGCGAAATTCCAGGTGGTTATGTTGTTATGTATTCAATAGCTAGCTAGCTAGCGCTGGCTTTATCAACCTGACAAAGCTATTTTATATTACTGGATGTTATGACCCGAGCACAGCCTGCAGGCTGGTGTGTTTGCTCGGTTCCCTCTGCTTCGTTACGAGAGCTAGCTTAATTGGGCTAATAGTTGAAGAGGTGAATAACGTTATGTTTACAACAGTAGAGGACAGTTACCTCCATTTTCATAGTCAGAATAACGTTTTTATTGACTTTGGCATTTAATATGTGGATAAATGTGCATATGTACAACATAATTTTTAAACTGATTAACAACTGTTGATCTTTCTCATTCGTTCTTGACTCCCAAGTCACCAACCAATGCATCCATGATGTTTGGGAGGAGCAAGTTAACATACGGGAACTTTATACGTTCTCCGTTCTTGGCCTTATTTTGTTTTGGAATCATGCTTCGGCTGCTATATATCATGTCACAAGCACTCACAGAGGATGCAAGAATGCACAAGAATGTATATCGATAATCAGCCAAAGACTTAAAGTCCTGACTAACGCCAAGGAGTGTTTTTCCCCAGTGCCTGAATAATATTTCAGGTTGCCAAATCCATACAAAGACTAGGCAAAATCCATTTTCCATAATATTTTCTTTAAAATTTTACCCACTGCCACTAGGGGGTGCTGCAGCACTCTCAGCATCCCTACTTCCCCCCGTAGCCACTGTCCACGAGTCACTCACATTAAGCAAAAGCTTCTCCCTTTGTTCTAGCCTACTATATTTTATACACACATTTTTCACTATCATGCCATGTGTAACTTTTAGATTATGGCTTATTGTTTGGGTGAACTGAGCACACAGTGAAAGATACAATTGTGCTCCGCTGCTGAATTTTTTTGACAGTGCAAAAATAAACTGAACTTAAATCTTCTCAGGGGAGCATGCCCCCGAACCCCCCTAGCAGGGCTATGACTCATGACCTCACTATTTCAAAACTCCTGGCTACGGCCCAAAATGTCCTTTAAGCCTACAATGTGTTGACAACAGCTTTTGTAGACTGTTAACAATTAATAAATTCTTTGTCACACAGAGAATAATCATTCTTGAGCAATGTCATTTCACTTTATGAGGGAACCAAATTTTACAGCACCTCCTTACTTTGATTGTGAAACAGTTTTGAGCTACCTTTCCTATGGACCACCCACAGTGTCGCAAATGGTGTACATGTAGTGCAGTCGTGTAGTGCAATCATGTTCACAGTGGGAGGCTTCTTCATCCTCTATTGAATCAAAATATTGCCGCACACATGGTTGCATTCATTAATATCTTTACTGTCTAACAGTCCCCCTTTCCTTTGGAATTAAATAACATACAGGATAAAGTTGTGACAGCACATTTGCTCTAGTAACAAAAGATGAGGCTTTAAAAGGTAAAATTTCTGCTAAGGGGACATGACTTAACATTAATTAATGCATGAAGTATCATGAATTGAACCACCAGGAGAGATCCATCACCCATACACATAACAGACTCCACCACCAGGCACAACAGACAAGTGCACACACTCACAGAAACACACCTGCGCACAGGTGAGACAAGCAACAGTCAGTCTATGGCTGCATTTGGTTCCAGGTAAAATGCTTTTGTCTCGCCGTTGTCTTCCCTCGAGTCAAGGGGGGGATCCTCAAAATGCCCGCATGTGTTGTGGAGTTGGGGTGAACCCAAGCGCAGAACACAGACACAGGAGATGTAGCGACGTTTAAGAAGGTTTATTTAGCACACGCTGGGAGTGAGTCCATGGGAGGTGTAACAACAGTGATGAGCTGATGGAATGCAGCCGTGCAGGATCAGGTGAACATGACAGAGACAGAACATGTAACCAGACCGACAAACACAGAGAGAGACCAACAGGGGGCACAGGAGGATAGGGAAACACAAGGGAAGACACTGGAGCACGGCAGAGGACCCCCCCCCCCC
>OMKL01127874.1:6353-17476 GCA_900302295.1 Parasudis fraserbrunneri
GGGGGGGGGGGGGGGGGCAGCGTGACGCGTTCCTCCTTAGTTGGCGTAGGTTTGGCGCACAGCGTTGACGATGTGCTTGGCGCTGATGCCGTAGAGGTCCAGCAGCTCCTGGGGCTTCCCGCTGCGGGGCACGCCGGTCACCGCCAGCCGGGTCACTATGATGCTTGGGTCCTCACCCACAGCTGCCAGCACTGCCTCACCAAGACCACCTGGGCACAGGGACAGGAGGACCGGTTAGCGGGGCACTCGCATAATGTCTAGAGCACGCTTGATGAACCTTCATTGCTAAACACAGGGGCACACTTCCTAACAACTTGAGGTGGCACTGCTGCTACAGTGCAACTTCATTTGTGAGGGATCATCAGAATATTCATCAAGTTTCCTGCATTGTAAAATAACATGTTGATAGACAGACAGGTTGCAAAACCAGAATGTTTTGTATACATAATTTCTTTAGGATAGTTTGAGAAGATCTGCAGTTAGAAACAGCCATCACTAGCTAGCCTGACTAACCTTTTAGACATTCACATAGTGTAACATGTTAGATCAACACTTCCATGTTGACTAGGTGGGGTCAGGTTAGGGTTATGACATTCGATTCAGCATGATCTGACTGAGGATAGCCAGATCAGTTGTTCAGTTAGCTTACCATATCATTAGAAGACTTAAAACAGTTGCCCTCAGTAAAGAGAATGCTAACTAGCTGTTAAGTTTGCAACGCATGGAAACAAGCAGGCAGCTGGCTAAAAATCACCTGATAAAATGCATTTATCCAGCTTGCAGGTTATGTGGTAGGCTACTCAAGTTGTCCAGGTTTACATAAGCAGGCAGCTAAACTGAAACAGGGAACCATCAGTTTCAAGGCTTACTGGTGCCAAGTGACTGACTGCACCTCACTCATATTACATCGCCATGCATGAACACTTTTTTGGGAGTGGGTTGTTTACATTAGTGATAATTAAAGCAAACATCTTTCTGCTTTCAAAAATAGAGTAATCCCCTCATCTCCCCAAACCCTACATCTACAGCATTACACACAGTACATCATCACAGATAAGTACTTTACAAAAGTCAGCTCCTCCCGAGGAACTTCCAATCTTTCCTCGGCTCATTAAGATATTCTGTTACGAATGTGTCGTCTGAATAGTTTCATTTCATCTTCACTTTGATGAACAACTTCTCGCACACGCTTAGAAACTCACTTTCTTACTTCTGCAATTCCCACATTAAAGCAGAGCCACTGCTGAGTGACAGAACCACCACCCACCCTCTTTGTAGTGATCCTCCACAGTGATGATCCTTCCCCTTGTGGCTCTGGCGCTGGCCAGGATGGTGGCGGCATCCAGGGGCTTGATGGTGAACGGGTCAATCACACGGATGTTCTTTCCTACAGTAAATAATCAGAGAGACCCATTAGTTCCAGAGCTGGTTATTGAATTGCACGGGCAAACTGATCCAACAGCTGACCTGTGCGGTTACATTTGATCTCAACCGCTGCAATAGCGCGGTCTCCTGGAATGTCAAACATTGCAGTCCTGTTGAGTAAGGGTTATGAAATAGTGGACCTCAGCCTGTCATTCCTATATCCAAGCACTAGAGGGGAGATCTGAGCTGAGCTTACCTTCACTGGCCAGTATATCAGCTGCAGTCAGAGCTTCATGCAGAGTCACACCAGCTCCAATCACAGTCACCTGGTCACTGTCAGACTGGCGCACCACCTGGAGGAAAATAAATACCCGGTTGCTTTTGATTCTGATTTGAAGTGTTGTTATTCCCCATCTGTTAACTGGGCATAGCCACAGCTCAGATTTGCCATGATCAAGTGAAATCCAGCTTACCTTAGCCAAGCCCACTTCAAGCTTCTCGTCTGGTGAGTAGATGCCCTTGGTGTCTGGCCTGCTGGTGCGGATGAAACAGATTCCCTGAGAACAAAGACCAGACACATGAGAACGGGACCACACACAAACAGGGGAATGCTCCTCCCACACATCTAAAGCAAAGCTTTCAGCCAGGAGTTCTGACCTTGGTGTTGGCTGCCAGCTCCACTGCCCTCTCTGTGGACACTGCGTCGCTGGGGTAGAACACAGTGCATGTTGGGATAGCGCGGAACATGGCCAGGTCCTCCAGGGCCATCTGGGAGGGGCCGTCCTCACCTGGGGACCGAGAAAGACACCATGTGGAAGTGATGAGTGAAAAAACAAAAAACAGACTAAGGTCACCTTAAAACTAAAATAATTTCCTTTATTCAAACACCTGCCATATTGGCTGACAGTGACACAAGGAGGAAAGACAGTGCCACCATTTTGAAATATGACAGTGAATTAGTCATCTGCTTATTGACATGTGTTCACACTGCTCCAAGAAGGTGCCATAAAACAAATTTCAAAAGGGATTCCATGTCTCATTTTTACAATTTTGATACTAATTTGCAATCGCTGAATGAAATTCAGTCAGAACATGGGAGTCAATGCAGTTTCTTGGGAGCACTGCCCTGTTTTCCAACCACAGCCTAATTTTTTTTTTTTTTAGGTGATTTTGAAATAGAGATAAAAATGAACTGCTTACCGATAGAGACCCCACAGTGAGACCCCACCAGGTTGACATTGGACTGGGAGATGGCTGCCATACGAATCTGGTCATAGGCTCTGGAAAAAAAGGCAGCAAACGTGCTGGCAAATGCAACTGTGCGGTCACGAGTGGCACAACCAATGGCCACGCTCACCTAAGAAAAAAGGAGGAGAGGCTTAGGGTCAGGTTGGAATACTTAACACTTTACTTAACACAATTTATTTTCTCTCTGGTGCAATAAAAAGGTTTGCACAGCCACTTTCCATACAATGCCCATTGCTAGTGTAATTTTCTCTATCCCAGAATTGAGGGTGAGGGCATCAAATGTCAGAAAGACATGAACTTTGTCCTTGATGCAGTTTCTGGGACAATCCTGCAAGGCATCATAATATTGTTACATTGTTAAATACATCTCAGACTGAAATGAGAATGGAAAATTTGTCATAATGATTTTCAACCACTTTCTATTTGGTTTCCATAGGATCACAGACCTATAAAACCCAATAGATTAAAGCAATAACCCCAAGAGGAAGGGGTAAATGGGTGGATTTACACCCGGTTGTATAGTCGTGACGCTTACGAGCCAATCAGAATCATGGATCCAGACCCTGCTTATTTTAACGTTGTAGAAAAAAGATTATAGACCTCTCGCTAGTATGGGTCGGTCTTAACTTAATAGCAGTGGATGGGATTAGGCAAAAGGTCTAGGTGTGTAGGCTCATGTAAACTGGCTTGGCAGAAACAGGGAGCAGTGGAAGGACTGGGATTATGGAGCCAGAGAATGAATAGTAACAGATTAGACTAATTTGGAGTAGATTATGGGTGTGAAGAGTATATAGAGAGCTGGGAGCCAGAAATACCTGCCTAACTTCATAATAGGGGTGGGGGAAAAAATCAATACAGCATAGTATAGCGATATTTTGCGTGGCGATATTTTATCGATACAGTTATCTCCCCTTCTTATTTCTTGCTTGACAATCCCATATTGCTGCAATAAAAATGACTGAAGTGAGATGAACAGACTGAGAAAACGTCATCTATTACATAAAACAGATGTTACTGACAAAGTTTTCCTTTGGGGACATAATTTGCAGTTGAAAAAAGGTAATAAGTTGCAATATATGTCATCGCAATACTCAGCATATCACAATACGATCATATCTTGACTGAAGCATGGTGATAATATCGTATCGTGGGGCCTCTGGTGATTCCCAACCCTACTTCATAATAGTTAGAATTAGTCCTCACTGACCAGCTAGAGCAAAGGCCACAGGATTTTAATTTCATTCTCACAGTCTATATCAAGTCTGTGCTAATATGATGACGGTGTCAAGTCAACTTGGTCACTTTGATGCGTGTGCCTTTCCTGGCCACACTATGAGGGAATGCATCTCACAGTTAAATGAAAGTGGTGCTGAAAACTGAGTAACTTCTCTCACCATGTTCTGTTCAGCGATGAAGCACTCAATGTAGCGGTCGGGGAAGGCCTTTTTGAAGGTCTCAGAGAAGGTGGAGTTCTTGGTGTCACCGTCCATGGCCACCACCCTCTGGCTGGACTGGCCCAGCTTGGCAAGAGCCACACCGTACGCACGCCTGGTTGACATCTGACAGGGAAGGATGGAAGAGAGAAAGGAAAGGTTGGATACAAGTTTATTTAAAAATATATTTTTTATGTACCCTACACAAGTCTCTCCCAAAACCTGACAACCTCAATAGTGTTTACATGTGCAGACACTGCAGTGATAAGCCAGTTTACTAGATACAGGTTGAATAAGAGGCATCTAATCTCAGGTGCAGATAATGGTCAGTAAGGGAAGAGGCCAATGAAAACCTCCTTTACTCCAAAACAGACTGGGCTCAGCACCGGCGCAGTCACCTTTAACCTACAGGTTGATCATTGACAGGTGGTGGCACTGACCTTTTAGAGCCGACACCAAGACTTCAATGTGGAGCAACTTAACATGTTTCAGCACTAGTGTTGCCCGTCATCAGACAAGCATCTAACCTGTTCCAACTGAGAATGAGCACTGAGAGAAAGGACATGCAAATCAAATCAACAAGAGGCACCTTGTCTTCCTTGCTGTAGGCAGGTGGTGCAGGAAGCTGGATGCGGCTGTCGTCTACGGGGGCTGTGTCATCATTGGGCAGTTCAGGGCAGAGGGTCTTATTGGGGACTTGGATCAGAGCCTGCAGGTCATTCAGCAGGTCATCCACACGGTCCTTAGGGATGGGCTTCCCGTGCCAGTTGTCCAGGTCCTCAATGTCTTAAGAGAAAAGGCACCAAAGTGCAACAAATCAATTCACAAAGCACAAAATCAGAGAAACGGTGTTTTATAGTGAACAGAATAAAAACACTGTTATGGCTTGGTGATATGGCAAAACGTACTTATTTTTGATAGTATTACAATATTTGACCATATTTGTTTTTTTTCCCCCAGTACAAATTGCAGTGTGATTTGTCAACTTTTGTTTTTTTGTAATACAATTGCCATGGTGCCATTTGATTCAAAATTGTCTCACCAAATGTCCATTGCAAATTCTTTATAACATAGCTTCAATGTGCAATTTCCATAAATATTGGATGACGAAGGTATTTGAAAAATGCATGCCGTTACATAGATCCATGATAGTATACCTTCAAGTATGGTCTACCTCCCAGCCCTACACTGGGTCACAGATGTACTCACTTTTGAGTCCTCTGCCCTTGAAGGTCTTGGCGACAATGCAGGTGGGTTTGCCCTTGACCTGCTGGGCCTGCCACAAAGCCTTGCACAGCTCCTCCACATCATGGCCATCCACAACATATGTGTTCCACCTACACACAAACATCGTTCCACTTCACACTGGGCAAAGACCCTGCTATTACAAGAAATATTAACCATGACAATAAGACGAATAACACTGGAAATGTTAACTCCAGAGCAAAACAAGTTAGGGGTTAATCTTATTAACTTGGTGGTGGGAGCATTGAAAGGATGGGGGGCTGAAGAGAGAAAAAAATAAATAATACAAATTCTGTCCAAACCACGGCCACAATGTATAGCCATTTGTAAACCCAAATCAGACCGAAGCCCAAAACTGTTGATAATTTACCAATAATAAATTAAGTGATTTCAGCACCATCATATTCTGTCTGGTTTGGACATACATGTCAAGCTGCAGGCTGAGGAGGGCAGGACAGAGGACAAGAAGGAGGAAGAGGAAGGATACTGTGCGGTAAGAATGTATACAGAGTTGAGAGAGGGGTCTGTTAGCCGACTGACCCGAAGGCTTCACATCGCTTGCGGTAGGTTTCCATGTGATGCTGCAGGGGCGCAGGCTCACTCTGACCGAGCCGGTTGACATCCATGACTGCCACTAGGTTGTCCAGATGGTAGTAGGAGGCGAAGGCCATGGCCTCCCACACGGAGCCCTCCGAGCACTCCCCGTCACCCAGCATGCAGTACACGCGGTAGCTGCACGCATGGTGGAAGAGACGAGACACGGTGGGTTAGCGTTAGCAGCAGTTTCCACTTCTTGTAAAGAGGCAATTACAGATGAGTCGATATTTGAGGAATGAAGAACCAACTCAAAGTGAAATATCAAGTCTTTTCAGCCCTGGCTTCTTTTAGTCTTTTGTTTCAATGGAAACACTGCGCTACAGTGTGTTCCTGATATCACTGAGTGCTAAGCACATTAAGCGCTAGAAGTTACAAATATTTTAACTTTTAGCAAAAGAGCACTGCAACCAGTGAAAAAGAGGTTTCCTGTGGACGTGCCTCCTAAGTTTTAGTGTGAGCCAGCTTGGCATTACTTTGTTGGAGAACTACTACTACTACCTGTTGGCCTTAATCCCAGCTCTCAGCATGCCCTAGCCAGGGAGTCATTTAAAACCATTACAACTGGACTACTACCGATTTCTTTTCAATCTAATCTAGTCAAACTGCTTGACCTACCAATTCGCAACCAAGAAATCTAGATGGCAGTCGTGTTGTTGTGTCACTTTCATATTGATAGGAATGACAGGATATCACAAAGTAACAACACACTTGAAATTCCATCATGATTGGACAAGCTGTTAAGGGGCAGTAAACTTTTTGTGGGAATAGCGCCACCATGTGGTGAAATCAATCAATACAGGTGTTGTCGTAGGCCAATCATATTTGTCAAGTTTGGTGCAAATCGGACAAAGCGTTCATAAGTAACCTCACTTCCTGTTTTCCTGGCATTTTTCCTAGTCAGGTAGGTCCATGTGATAGGTTTCTTTCATTGCCTTTATTCTTACCTGGATTTGTCAAAGTGTTTGCCAGTGTAGGCCATCCCACAAGCAGCACCCAGACCCTGCCCCAGAGAGCCTGTGGCCACATCCACAAATGACAGTTTCTGCAGGACAGAGAAAAGATTAGGAGAAAAGATGTATCAATATACAGGCAAAACAACTGTACCTGTTATGTTACGTTTTTAATTAAAAAATAAATAAATGAATAAAAAGCACAATTGGAAGGTCATCAGAGACTCGTGGTGATGACTAGGTAGTCACAGTCAAGAGACCAGTTAGCATGAAGTGGACAGATTGGTTGACGTACAGGTGTGGGGTGCCCCTCCAGCTCACAGTCAATCTTCCGCAGGTTGAGCAGCTCAGACTCCTTCACGTAGCCTGCCTCTACCCAGGCAGCGTACAGGATGGGTGCAGCATGACCCTGGAGAGACAAACCATTAAAAACACTGGCTGCATACACACTCTGGGAGGCACACACTGGTGGCCTACATCAAAACACCAGAAGGTGCGAGTCCCAACCTTTGACATCACGAAGCGGTCGTTACATGGGTTGCGAGGGTCACTGGGTTTGTAGCGCATGGTGTGGAAGAACAGCACAGACATGAGCTCTGCTGCACTGCAACATGACGTGGGGTGACTGGGGAAGAGAGACAGCCGGTTAGTGACAGGCCATGGCAACAAACTCACTACTGTTAAGAGGAAACTACCCATTACGGCTGTCCTCGACTAAAGACATTCTTAGTGACTTTGTCAACTAGGCTAATCCATTAGTTGACTTCATTGACAAATTTGTTACATTTGAGTTTCCCATGTGCAGTGATGCAAAAGCACCTCTTTAAATCTCATAATTACCGGAGATGCTATTATATTTTTTCAGGAAATAACTCATTCAGTATGGAAAAAAAACAACAACACATAAAACAACAAAAGGCAACTAATTGACTTACAAATTCTTGGCCAACTAAGACCTAATCGACTGAGGAGGTGGACCTAGTACCCACACACACATGCATGCTACTGCAGTCCAGCAGAACAGAAGCCCAATGCCCTGAGGCTGGGCAAATAAAATCAAGACACCATCCTAACTTGCTATGGCATTATGGTACCATCATGAGGCCCAATGTCTGTAGACAATAAGTGATTCCAGGCTTTGAAACCAGTTATTCGGCACCATAACCATTGATATGCAGTTATGACATCATACTTTAGAGTTCTAAGAGCACTTATCTAGAAGATAACTAACATTTAACTCCACAGAGAAAAGCACTGCTATGTTGTGAAACTGTTAGTAGCTCAGCAGCAGTCAGACATATTGTAATGTGACAGGTTTGGAAATCCCACATGCGTTTGCCAATCAGTTCAGCTTCCTGATGGGTTAATCTGAAAAGTGTCAACATTTCGACTGCTATGGGGACACACTGGGTTATCTTGTTCAAACGTACGTCTGGGGTCAAATGTTAAAATTCACATTCCACAAAAACAATGCGCAATCCAATTTTCCATTTACCCCTTGTTCTTCCACTGATCGAAATCCTGCAGAGAAAATGTGATGTCAATCAACAAAGCAGTAAAAGTAATGAGCCATCTGTGCATTGTTTCTTGTTCTTCAATGGTTAGGCAACGTCAGCTGCCAGAGCATAGGGCATCAGTCTCAACATTCTTCATCAGAGAATGTGACTGAGCAGACTCAGACCATTCCATACATGAAGCCCGATGTTCAGGTCATCCATTTCCTTATACAGAGCTAGGAGGAAGCGATAAAAACTGGTTTATCAACAAACGTGCTTCTTTTCATGGAAACTGTGGTTGCATCAACAGATTGAATTTACACAAACCTTGACTACCTTGGACAAAGTCATGAGTAAAATGAAATCTCATTAAGTGATGCAACAAAACACAAGGACCATCAGGTTGCACCTTAAGTATTG
Source organism: Parasudis fraserbrunneri (assembly GCA_900302295.1). Classification (NCBI taxonomy): domain Eukaryota; kingdom Metazoa; phylum Chordata; class Actinopteri; order Aulopiformes; family Chlorophthalmidae; genus Parasudis; species Parasudis fraserbrunneri. The sequence continues at coordinate 15,108 of OMKL01127874.1, forward strand.
CACCAAGTGTAGAAAAATACACAGGCTATACTTGGTCTTGCTCTAGTTGCACAGAGGCATTTCTCAGGACATGACGGTCTCCCGTTTAAAAAAAAGACTCTGCTCAAGCATTCCTGTATAAGGGGAAACAAATTAATTAATAATTTGGGCTTTAGACTAACAATCACACTGCAGATGTATTCTAGCTATCTTTATATTTGGGGTTGATATTGACCATGATCAGTTGAAGAATTCAAAAAACACAAATAATTTATTGTAAACAGTTAAGTGAGTGTATTTAAGGATCTAATGCATCTGCAACTTTAAAATCAGAGCGTCAAGCCGACCACGGGACTTGCTCTCCGCTGTGCCCAATGCCCATGTGACTTTCGTTAGGGGGACATGCAATCCATTGATGCAAAAGAAAGGCTAAACACAAATGTCAACCATGGTTGATTTTCTGTTCGATGACAGGCTCCATTCTAGCAATTCCCATTAGCCATACAGTCACTGAAGCCTCGCGTTTGATTTGCGCCATCAATAAAAGTATGAACACACCCACAAAATGATCAGCTAACGTAAGCTAAGCTAACTAATGTAACCACTGAATGTAACACAACTTGAAATACACCGTAGGTAACGCTAATTTTGTAGCAAATTAACGTTAAGGTTTACCAGCAACTAGCTAGTTAGTTGTTCCTAGATACTGTAGTTTTGAAGACAGCGCGTGAAGATAATCCGCACGTGCGGCATAGCCACGCAGCTTGAGTGTGCCGTGCTCGGTGCGCATGGTTCTCCACTGGGCCGGCAGCAGTTACCATTGTCGTGGATATTATGTAATATTGTGGTTGGTCATTACAGTGTTTCTATCTTATTCTAGCTAACGCTAATCATTTTGACAACTCACCCGGAGTTTGAAGCGCATGTTGCTTTAATGGAGTGAATCCTCAGCTTATTAGCAATGTCTTTCAGACCCTGCAGGGTTTTTTCGTCGGGTTTGTGGTAGCTAGCCATGTCTGAGATATTCGAGTGTTCCACTTGATGATTTAAATCGCACTACAGCTTCCCAGTGTCGTCGGTTGAAAAGCGAGGTGTCTGCTGTGCTACACCTATGACAGCTGCTCACGGCACGTTAAAACGGGGAGGAGGAAGGGGAGAGGGGGCTTTATATTTTCGCAGCGAACCACTCCTACCTAATCCTATCATTGGAGGAATGGTAATCGCGCAAGTTTAGCAGGAAATATGCCTGCGTCAAGCTAGCAGCAGTATCGCTTATACTTCCGGTCAAAGTCTTTCTAAATAAAAGTTCTCGAATCAGCATCAGCAGGAACTTGACTTCGGTTTTTGTAGCACCATCTCACTGTACTTACACGCAACAAAAGAAAGACAAAAAGAGAATACAAAGCAAAAAAACAAAAGACTATATACAGGCCTGTATACAGGCTGTTCCTCTGGACTGTAAACAGAGTCCCATAGTGCAAATAGGTAGAGAGTGCAGGGAATGGGGAGATAATATAGATAGTGCAAAAGGAAGATAATGATACCTTCTTGTACATATGGTCAGTGAGTACAGCTGTACAATAGTGGGTGAAATGTATTGCACATTTTCAAATATATATATATATATATATATATGTATATAATGTATGGGTACAGTGTATTGAAGAGTTCAGGGGTATTGCACAGAGCCACAATGAGTTAACTGTTCATGAGTGGTAAGGGGGAAGAAACTGTTTCTGTGTCTGGTGGTTTTGGTGTACAGTGATCTGTAGAAGTTGGAACAGATTATGTCCTGGCTGGAAGCGGTCTGTACTGATTTTCCCTGCCCGTTTCCTGACTCTGGAGGAGTACAAATCCTGGCTGGTGGGCAGGTCAGTGCCGATAATCTTTCCAGCAGACCTGACTGTCCGCTGTAGTCTGTTCCTGTCCAGTTTGGTGGATGATCTATACCAGACAGTGATGGATGTGCAGAGAACAGACTCAATGACTGCAGTGTAAAACTGGATCAGCAGCTCCTGAGGCAGGTTGTACCTCCTGAGCTGGCACAGAAAGCACATCCTCTGCTGGGCCTTTTTGATGATTGTGTTGATGTGCAGCTCACATTTCAGGTCCTGGGAGATTGTGGATCCCAGAAATCTGAAGGATTCCATAGCCAACACAGTGCTGTTGGGTATGGAAGGGGGGCAGTGGTGGAGGGCTCCCTCCGAAGTCCACTGTCATCTCCACAGTTTTGAGCGTGTCCACAGGGCCAGCAGAATCACAGTCATTAAGATGCATCTTGAGGAACAAAAATGTAATAAAGTTAAATCAATATAGATACTACCGGAATATAGTATAGAGTGGTTATTTTTTGTAAATAAGACATTTTACAGTGATTTTGGAAGTGAAAC
>OMKL01128051.1:0-23394 GCA_900302295.1 Parasudis fraserbrunneri
CTAGATTGATGAGTTATGAAACTATTACTGTACCCTGTTTCTAGATTGATGAGTTATGGAACTATTACTGTACCCTGTTTCTAGATTGATGAGTTATGGAACTATTACTGTACCCTGTTTCTAGATTGATGAGTTATGGAACTATTACTGTACCCTGTTTCTAGATTGATGAGTTATGAAACTATTACTGTACCCGGTTTCTAGATTGATGAGTTATGGAACTATAACAGTACCTGGTTTCTAGATTGATGAGTTATGAAACTATAACAGTACCTGGTTTCTAGATTGATGAGTTATGAAACTATAACAGTACCCTGTTTCTAGATTGATGAGTTATGAAACTATAACAGTACCTGGTTTCCAGATTGATGAGTTATGAAACTATAACAGTACCTGGTTTCTAGATTGATGAGTTATGAAACAGTACCTGGTTTCCAGAACGCTCACAGAACTGTGTGAAGTAGAAACCAGCCTGTGACTCCACATAGAGAGCCTGTAACATCCTCTCCATCCTCCTGCTGCCAAGGACTGGACTGCTACTGCTGCTGCTATAATATGGCTGCTGAAGGAAGACACACACACACACACACACACACACACACACACACAAAACATGCATTCATGGTCACACAAATATTACAGAGTCCGTATTTATCTTAGAAACAAACAGTTTGTTTTTAAATCATGAGTTAGACAAATTAAAAAAAGAACTCACAGAAGAGCTTAGTTAAGACTTACCCCCTCCCCCTCCTACCTACCTGTGTGTGAGCGGTGGTGCCGGCCCTGGGCAGGCAGGTATCAGGGCGCAGGGGGCGCAGGGTGATACGGCGGGGGAAGGGTTCCATCCCCGAAGGGGGCCTCAGGTACCTCTCCGCCCACAGGTCAAGATCTGAGGTCTCATCTCTCTCCTCCTGAGCACACTGAGATGTCCAGAACCTGGGAACCCTGAGGAGCATCACGGGAGACAGGGGAGAGAAACAGCAAAGGAGCCTGAAATTACCACGTGGAAATCAACTGGGGCTGCACCGATACCGCCGTTTCCCCAGTTCTGAACTTTAAAGGTAGAATCTGTGATGTCGTCAAACAGTGACCTCTAGGGCAAAAGAGCCCCTCTTGGTATTATTTTCTTTTGTTTTGGTCTGATGTGTGGGTCGGATTTGAGTGGGTATAGGGGAGGGGTTGCTATTGCTGGCCACACCTCAGGCTCTGCCAAGAGTGGTGTGGAGAAATTCACAGTGAAAGTTGAGTGAAAGTGAAAGTTATAGCTATTATATAGTAACTTATTATACTGTGAATTTGTCCTTGGCAGAGTCTGAGGTGTGGCCAGCAATAGCAACCCCTCTCCTATACCCACTCAAATCTGACCCACACATCAGACCAAAACAAACAACCAAAAAAATACCAAGAGGGGTTGCCTAGAGGTTGCTGTTTGATGAAATCACAGATTCTATCTTTAAGTATCATCTGATACAGAGAAGTGATCTGATCCATTGGCATGACTGAACAGTAAAGACCCCAATAGTTTTATTCACACACACATGCATGCGCATGCGCACACAGCTTAAATCATGCCAGTGTGTCTCTGTGACGTTATGAAGTTGAATGCGATGTGATTTCATCCTCACCAGTAGTGGAGCAGAGCCTCGGTGAGGGAGGGCTGAACCAGGCGTAGTTTCTCCTGTGTCCAGCAGGGGGGGGTGGTCAGCCCCAGTCTGGACAGCAGCTCCACGTTCAGCCTGCTGTGACTGCTGCTCAGCAGGTAGCGGCCTCTCATCTGCACCAGATGTCTGATACACAGATCACACCACGGCAGTCACATAACCAGCCTTAATCTGGTGAACCAAATCACATGGGCCTATTAGGATGCTGGAGAGGCAGGATGGCCTGGTGGTAAAAGAGGTCGACCAGACTTCTCAACCAGAGGCGTTGAGGTAAACGATGTTTGACCGGAAACCGAAAGGTCGCCGGTTCGATCCCCTGGCACCGACGGGACGGGTTGTGGGCTGGTGACTGAGGGGTGGTTAGTGTTACATCCACAGTGCCCACCATCTCTGCCTAAGTGCCCTTGAGCAAGGCACCGAACCCCAGCTCCAAAACTGCTCCAGGGGGGCGCTACACTGCGGGCCACCCTGCACTCTGACCTCTCTGATAAAATGCATACGTGTGGAGGACTGTGTGTATGTGTAACAAGGAGGGATATGAGAAAAGACATATTTCTATTGCCTTGTGTACACTGACAATAATCATCACCTTCATCCCTTTCACTAAAACGCACTTAAATCTGGAAGAAATAGTCTACATGAATACCGACCTGTATTTATAAAGCGTCTTAAAAGTAGGAGTGCTGATCTGAGACCAGATTGACTCATAGTAAGTCGTAGTGAGGTGTATATGGTCATGTGACCTGATCCCTGGTCCTAGATCAGAACTCCTATTTGCAGGAGTGTGATAAATACAGGCCATTTGTTTGTAATTGGTATAAGTGGGCATTGCTATTCACACGATGAAACTTGGTATAAATGTCAGGAGGATCAAATCCGGCAAATGAAACTGTGAGCCATTAAATATTTAACGTTCCCAGAAGGGGTTTTGTTGCCGTATGTATACCTGCTTTTCTTCTCACAGTCATGTGTAATCTTCAGTCTCTCTATGTCCATCCAGAGATGAAGTAGCTTCTCTCCCAGCATTCCCTGTAGAAACTCTTTAAATTCCTCCAGGCCTTGTCTGGTACCATGGAAAGGGGAACCATGGTAACAAATGTCAAGGTCATTTCCCTCGTCTTCACCTCCGTTCCCCTCCTCCTTTCTCTTCTCCTCACGTGTCTTTTCTTCCTCCCCCCGCTCCCTCTCTTCTCCGCCCCTCTCTTTCTTTGAACCACTCCAGCCCTCTGTAGATGAATAACGAAGATTTTCCGTTTCAGAGGAACAGTTTGTGTGAGTAAAGTTGTCTCTTTCGCCTACTGAACCACTGGACCAATCTGAGGTGTGTGTTTGACCGCTTCCCTCCACCTGTTTCACTGCCTCTCTGATCACCTGATCAACCACCTTGCCAGCCAGGTGTTCTAATGGAACATCAGGGGAATCGGAATTCTGGGTACTGTAGCCTTTGTGGCACTGCTCCTCTGCAGTGCCGATTGCTGGTTCGGTGAAGCACAAGGTCAACTCTTTCTGCGGGCTCGGGGGTTCCGGAGCGTTCTCAGAGTTCGAAGAGGAGGAGGAAGAGGGGGAGAGAGGGGAGAGGGTGCATGGATCCTCTGGGTCGGGGAAGCAGGAGATCCATTTAGATGAGCTATAACCTGCTAGGTTGACATTCGTCCTCTGACCTGGCCGGGCCGAAGAGGGCCGTAGTTTTGAGATATTTGTCCTTGAAGACCCTGGTAAACCATGAAGAAACCATGAGAATCTTTAAAAAAAAAAAAAAAAAAAAAAAAAAAAAAAAAAAAAAAAAAAAAAAAAAGGCCTCCGCTTGACAATTGTATATATATCAACATACGCACCAGGGTTGTGGTGTTTTTACTTTTAAAATGTAAACATATTGCAGTTACTAACACTGCCAGGGTTAGGGTTTTTATTCCCACTGGGGCCACTCATAATTAAAAAAACAAAAACCTGTGAGGTGCTTTGGATAAAAGTGGCCACCAAATGGCAAATGTTATGTCATATGTATGATGTGCACTAACACTCAATTAGTTGTTATAATAGGTTGGCTAAGATAACCACCTCATTACCATAACTGAAGCTGATATGCACATATGTCACAATATGTTTTTAAAAACCTATACCTTTTCCTGTTAAACCTTTCCCTTGTGACCCTACAGGGGCCTTTGGTACATCGTCATTGTTCACTTGGGATGGAGACAGAGCCCTTGTGACTCTTTTCGGAGTGTTGTGAAAGGAGCTGCTGCCTCTCCTCTGGGTCCAAGGGTGTAAGTCCCACAGAGACAGCAGCTTGGCCAGCCTGGGGAAAAAACAGCAGAGTATTAGCCTGGTTTCCACTGTGAGGTCAAACAGGGCTTACTCATCTGAAGCCGTCAGATAAAAGAGCCATAAGCCATGTGAGTCCGGAGTCATGAGTTCAGCTGAGTCATGTTTTCAAATCTCATTGTCTAACTATGTGTTTGAGTGTTGTGTTACCCTCAAAATTAAAGGTAGTCGTTGTTCCACAGTCTAATGATTTGGATTGACCGTACATTTGCAATTAAGTTGGCTGGTTCTTTAAAATGTGTTTTAATGGACTTAAACATGTCCCTCTAAGGCTTTATTTATACCATTAAAATTCCCTTTAAATACAGATCTCTGTGGTTCTTTTCATGTTTTGTTGCCGATGATGTGACGACTTGCCAGTTTCAAAATAACTTTCAATGGTATGGTCTAAACATGATGGGTTGGCCCCTGCTCCTCACTGAACCCTGCTGTAGAAAAGTGGCTTTAGACTGAAAAGCTATGGACATGGGTGCCACCAATCAATAAATACACAATAGCCTATCTACAAACAATTCACAAATTCTTTAAGCGAAAGAGCAATGCCTATATGGCTATATATAATACAACTACTGCTGTCCCTGTATTAATCTGTATGGCACTTTCAGGTTAAAAGCATTCAATTTATTTACAGACTGAAACATCACCCGTGTTTTTAGATTATTTAGAATTAATCAACTGAATGTTTTTAACCTGAGAGTATCGTGCCTCGTTCTCCTACCCACAGTGTCTATTAAGTTGCACCTCTCTCTAGTTGTAAGAGCAGGAAAGTCTCCACCATAACGGTTAGGAGGCATGGTAGTGTGATATAGACACCTGATCTGAAGAGGGATGTGGACCTAAGGCCTCACACGGGAGGTGCATGTGGCATTAGGTAGATTAAAAGGAGGGAGGAAGTAGGGCAGTGTGTCGCGTCTCAGGCTAACCTTCTAAGCTACTGTCTTCCAAGTAACTACCCTCGCAAATATTTTGAGAAACTGGTACCTTTGATCGGCTAAACCAATTAATCAGTGAACGGGCAAATAACTGACAAAAGGTTCTTCTTTTTTAACCAAGTGTACATTAATGTGAGTGATAGTAACTTGAGGAAAAGGCCAGTCGGCAATCCCCTATTCTGCCAATGAAAGTTATGAACCAAACATTATTCGATTTGTAGGAGGTTTTAAAAAAGAGAAACAGTGTACAGAAAAAACTCAAGTCTGAACACGCAACAGGGAAAGGTCTGCGATATCAATACAAGCTTCAACAGGTGGAATATGTCTGCTGATAAGAATTTGGATAACAAGAACGAGTGTGAGAGATAACTGTAACAATGTGATGTGGAGAAACTGTAAATCATAACTTCTGTAACAAGTTTATGATTATTGCATAACGTCAAAGGCAAAGCAGTAGTGTAGTTGAGAGGGTATGTCTAACTACATGGAGTATACCCACCTATATTTCTGGCTTTTTACAGTATACGTACGTTCCATGGGTCTGACGTGTCAGGCTACAGTATACTAGTATAATATTTCTATCATTCTAATTACCATTACACATATAAGCTGGTATGGTCACCGTATGTCCGAGAAAAGAATGTATACCCGCACTCTCGCCTACCATACTACAGACGCAAAGCGTATTTGGACATTGGTGCATAGGCCTACCTGAAAATGTATAAAGACACCCGTGTAGGGCTACTTACAGTACCTGTATTCAAAGTAGCAATCACTTTGAATGAATAAGGGGGCTCTTTCTCTCGTGACCCATTGCATTCCTTGCTCTTTGTCCAGACACTGTAAGTGAGATTGAAACAGATTCTTCAATTTATTTATCTTTTTTATTTCCAATTTTTTATTCCCTATCTTAGGGAGCAGGACTATCCAGTTGGCCGGATAAGTGAAAAAGAACTAAAGATAATCTGTCAGCATGAAAAGTACTTAAAGTTATTTCATGTTTTGTTTGTTTTTTTTGTGTTTTTTTTGTTATCTGGCTGATTGACTAATCCTGCTTTTTGAAATGCCCCCGAAATCAAAGACGAAGTCAACTATTTGAATAGACCCTGAACAAACAAATGAACATCGTGTATTACTTACAGAGACAGTGTAACGGTTGTCTATCTGAGGGCCTCTGGCCAGCACAGTGGGGTCATCGGTGGAGAGCTGTGATTTACTGCGGAGCAGGACTGATCTGATCCTTCTGGAGACACTCTCAGCTGCATCAGTCACCACCTCAAACAACCCCGTCTCCTGATTGTACAGCAAAGACTCGGGGAAGGACTGTGTGTCGGAGGAAAAGGGAAAATCAATCAATCAAACAAATCAAACAAACAAACAAACAAACAAGGGTGATTGTGTGGTTCTAGAGGCTTTGCACAGAATGATTGGAATGTCCATTTTTCTTCCATGTTGGGGGGGGAGACAACGGTTGCTATGTGCAAAACAACGGTTGCTATGTGCTGATACAGAGATATATAAACAAAAATGTAATAAATTGGTGTTTTATTACTCAGTCTTGTAAAGAGGTGGAACAGTAATATCATGATTTTCCAGTGTTTTACCTACTCTACCACTGCATAGAAGTTAAGCATTTTATTTCAAAAGTGGCTACCAATGGTTACAGGCAGCCATGTTGGAAGAAATAGAACTTTACTGCAAAGCCTCTGTTGTTTTCAGCAACTGCTAAATGTGTCCTCACAAAGCAGCATTTGAATGGGGACTATTGGAGATGTAATGTAGATGTCAAAGAAATAACCCCATTGGGCTTGTGCTCTAAATCCTTAAATTCCATCCCTGAAATCAATACGGGTTTGACAGGGATTAATCATTCAGAACACGGGTAGAAGGATGCCTGCTCCACTCATTTTGGTTTTGTGGCTTGAGAACAAGAAGTACTAGAGAGGGGGAGGGAACATAGAACTTTAAACAGTTTAAAGGGAGGGAACATAGAACTTGAAGGGAACAAAGAACATTAAACAGTCGAGGGAACATACTCTAGAACCTTTAACAGTTTAGAAGGAGGGAACATAGAACTTTAAACAGTTTGAAGAGAGGGAATATGGAACTTGAAGGGCACATAGAACTTTAAACAGTTTAAAGGGAGAGAACATAGAACTTGAGGGGAACATAGAAATGTAAACAGTTTAAGGGGAAAGAACATAGAACTAGAAGGGAACATAGAACTTTAAACAGTTTAAAGAGAGGGAATATGGAACTTGATGGGAACATAGAACTTTAAACAGTTTAAATGGGAGGAACATAGAACTTGAAGGGAACATAGAACTTTAAACAGTTTAAAGGGAGGGAACATAGAACTTGAAGGGAACATAGAACTTTAAACAGTTTAAAGGGAGGGAACATAGAACTTGAAGGGAACATAGAACTTTAAACAGTTTAAAGGGAGGGAACATAGAATTTGAAGGGAACATAGAACTTTAAACAGTTTAAAGGGAGGGAACATAGAATTTGAAGGGAACATGGAACTTTAAACAGTAGAGGGAACATACTGTAGAACTTTTAACAATTTAAAGGGAGGGAACATATAACTTGGAGGGAACACATAGTACATTAAATGGTTTAGAGGGAACATACTGTAGAACTTTAAACAGTTTAAAGGGAGGGAACAAAGAACATTAAACGGTTTAGGGGGAACATACTGTAGAACTTTAAACAGTTTAAAGGGAGGGAACATAGAACATTAAACGGCTTAGAGGGAACATACTGTAGAACTTTAAACAGTTTAAAGGGAGGGAACAAAGAACATTAAACGGTTTAGAGGGAACATACTGCAGAACTTTAAACAGTTTAAAGGGAGGGAACATAGAACATTAAATGGCTTAGAGGGAACATACTGTAGAACTTTAAACAGTTTAAAGGTCCATGGGAGAGAATATCTCAACTTTACCGGCAAACTCAAGAAGTTATTGAAGAAGTGCACCAGAGTCTCATCAGAGGTCAGATAGTATTCCTGTAACCATGTGAACAACAAAAACCAATTAGTTTGTAAATAGCTGGAAAAAAAGATTTTTAGTTATGCAACAACTAAAATACAAAAGAAAGAGAAAAAGAAAAAGAAAAGTTTTACAGATTCAGTGTACTCACAAAGTTTTCAACAGTAACACAAGGGCACTCTAAAAGAAAAAAGGGGAAAAAAGAAACACAACTGAAACTCCCATGTTTCCAAACCAACATCACAGAATGCACAAGTTATTTTTCAAAAAATTATTTCTCCTAACTTACCTGTTGCAGTCTTCCCACACATTCTCCAGCTGGCAAAATAGTAAATCTAGTCCTATCAAGGCTCATAAGTCCAATAGTAAGTCCAGGCTTCAAAGTTGACTGATCAGTTTAGAGGAAATCGAGCTTAGAAAGCACTCTTGGACACCTCTCACACACAGGCCAGCCAAACCAGGCCAATGCTCTCAGTGTAATTACCGACACACTACAGGTTGCTATGGAGGTGAAGTGAACTCATTCTCAAAACACAGGGGGCAGTAAAAGTTTAACTAGAGTGGAGTAGATGGCACCAAAACTGAAGGGCTTTTTTGTCAATATTGTAGAGCTGGGGAAAAACTTCAAAATGTTTATCTAAATAATTTGTTCTTGTTACCGTTTGCCATATGTAAGGCAAATAAAGATGTACTGACGAGTAATGTAAGAATGTTGTAGCTGTGACATTTTGTGAGGAATGCTGTGAGCAGGTTTGACCACTTGGTGGAGCCAAACACTGAGAAAATAACTGAGGGTTAGGTAAAGCTGTGGTTCTCAAACTTTTTCATATCAAGGACTCCTATTTGATGACGTCGTTCCCCATGGACCCTCATCTCCATCTGAGAAGGTATTTGTTGCTAGATATAATTTTGTCCAGAATTCCATTACTGTCTGTACTGTAGGTGAGGAGATAACAGAGGAGAGAGAAAGCTATGATCAGAATAGTTATTCTCTCATACTTCTAGTGAATAGTGAAAGCGCTTTGAGTACTCAGAAAAGCGCTATATATAAACTGAATGTATTAATAAAATAGTGAAATTAAATTATGTTTTTGCTGGGGACCCCATGAGACCCCCTCAAGGACCCCTGGGGTTCTCCAGACCTCACTTTGAGAAGCACTGAGGTGAAGCACAGGGGGGGAAACTGCAGTCAATGTACGGAGGGGCACTTTTACCGCTGCACCACGGGGAGCATCCTCACAGCCTGCATCACAGTGTGGTATAACAACTGCACTGTCGAGGACCAGAAATCACTTCAGAGGGTGGTGAAAACCGCCCAGTGAATCATCAGGACCCCACTCCCATCTATCGTCTCTGTCAGAAGCGGTGCCAACGGAAGGCGCGCAACATCAGCAGACTCTTCACATCCCAGTCACGGACTGTTTCCCCTCCACCGTGGTACACCCTCTGGGGCGCGCTACAGGAGCCTCCGGCCCAAGACCAAAGAGACAGCTTCCTCCCCACAGCTGTTAAGACTGCTGAACACCGGGATCTCTTTAAGATCTCACGGCGTTACCCCCTCCCCTATATTACTGTGACTGAACTCTGCTGCCAATACTCATGTACCGTGTTTACTTTCGTCAGTACTCATTACTGTCGATCTACCGCTCATACTGTACATAATGTTCAGTGTATACATCTCCTACAGTGCATTCATATACTACTTTATAAATTATTCACTCTGCTCAGTCAATATTGTGTCCTATATCATAGCTTAGTACATATCCTAGCATCTTCCCTTACACACATATATATATATATAAGCAAATATACCACTGCATCTTAAAATGTTACTGCTTGTTGCACTCTGGTTAGGTATCACCTTAGTTTGGTTATATTGTACCTGTACTGTATGACAATGAAGTGAATATAATCTAATGGAAAGACGGATGATAGAAATACACAAAATATGTAAAAGAATCCATTTATTTAAAACTATCTGCAAAACAACTGTAGAGTCAAAAAGGCAACAATACAACTGTACGGTTAATAGGTAACAATACAAGAAAAAAGGACAGTAAAACCTTGAGAATGAGGAAATAGGAAAACATTCTGTACAATAGTTTGCGCAAAAAAAAAAAAAAAAAAAGTTAAAGTGCTCAGCGGCCAATTTCATGTATTTGATTGCATCTGCCGGCAAGATGGTCGCATTCATAATTAAAAAAAAACATATAAAAGTCATATAAAAATGAAAAAAATAGACAAAAAGTCTATGTACAGGTACAGTACATGGATAGGCACAAACACATTCACAAAAGGATGGAAAAGTTGTCCTCAAGTGCTGATCACAGATCAGCTTCCCCGCTGGACAATTCTGGCCTCGGACCATTAGCAGGGCAACTACAAAACCTGACGCCTGATCTGCATATAGGAGGGCGAACGTTCCCCTCTCGACGCCCGTTCACAGTCTCCTAACGTTGCGCTTGCTCTGAGCGCTTCCCGGGAGAAGAACGTCTTTTTTGCTGCGCCGGCCGGCGGACCGGCTACTGCACTCCCTGGAGCCGTGGAAGGCACAGAGGCAGGCTGTGCAAAACTGGAAGCTGCAGTCTGCCCCGGTGCATACCCCCTCTCTCTTCACAGGGTGACACCGAGCAGGGTGCTGGCATCGAGGGCACGGCTTGAGGCACTCGTCGTTGAAAAGGGTTTTGGCCACCTGGTTAGAAAGCGAAGAAATGTTAAAAACGTATTCAGACTCCCTCCAATCTGTGAGTATATGGTAAAAGTCAATGATTGTTACAATAACAGCATGTTTCAGTACGAGCACCTGAGACCTTCGTTGTACAGTCTATTTTAAGCTGATTAGGATGGCCCTATGTCTGCCATTGTGCAGTAATAATATAATAATTTGAGTAATAATATTCTAATGAAATTTTCACTTTCATAATTTCTTAACTCACCTGTATGAACTTATCCCGTTTGTTGCTGCTGCTGGTGCCGGAGAGCGAGGTGCTGCGCTGGACTGGGGTTAAAGTGTCTTTTCCCGACTGTGGGGTGCAGTAACTGGGGGTCTTGGACTGGGCCTGGACGGACCTGAGAGCTGACCTGCTGGACAGTGTCAACCTGGTCTCTGCGTCAGGGACATGGACAGCACCGCCAAGCTGCAAAACAGTGGAAAAGGGTCAGGGACACTATGTCAATAGACTGCATTGGACTGCCCTGACAGTAATAAAATAACAATCTGAAAAGAAACAGGAAAAAGACACATCACAGTAACATTAGGCAACAGCCTCAAACCTTCACTGAAATGAGACCAACATAGTTATCCTGTGTTCAGCATGAGCGAATGTGGTTTTAAACCGACTGACTCGTGTCTTCTCTTACCTCTACAGCAGCCTGCACTTCCTTTAGGTGGAGTTTTCTCCTGTGGCTGGCATGCTTGTCTTGCAGGATGACTTCATTCCAGTTATGGCACACCTGACCAACCCTGAGGCAAAGCACAAAAATGAATGGGTTAGGCTTTGTACATGTACATTCTGGTTACACAAATCAGAGCCATTTGTCCTTTGGGGACATATCAAGTTGTCTTAAACTGTAAAACACAAAAAAAAAGAATGTGTGCAAGATTTCAGAATTGATTTGAGTCGCCAAGTACACCGAATGCACAAGAAATTTGATTTGGTGCCAGCTAGCACATTACAACAGTACATTCTCACATGACAGGCTCACACATCTGGATATGTGTAGTGGTAGTGAGACAAAAGGGAATGGCTGGTTCTGTTTGTTTTCTTAATCTCATGCCCAATTATTGAATTATTGGTTTTGATATAAATATATGAACCTGACCTGTGGATGTCCTCAGGGGACAAGTGGCCGAGTATGACAGCCAGGATGTGTCTGAGGTTCCTCTTCTTCAGTTCTGTGAAGACGTCCACCTTATCCAGGCCCATCTTCCTGCCGATCAGTCCAGCCAACGGCATCGAGGTCCTGAACGTCTCGGGCGTCTTGGCTGACGCGGACGCCGACCTCAGTAGCTCCTCCAGGCTTGGGCTCTGCTCCGCAAACATCCTGGCTCTGCGCTGGCACATGGCGTGGACCAACTGCAGCGCCGGGGTCAGCGAGAGGTCGTCCAGTTTCATGTTGGTCGTCCTGAGAGGAGTATTGTCGTCTCTTACAGCAGGAGTCCCTCTAAGAGGGGTCACGTTCTCTAGCTTGGCCACGGTCATCCAGCGAGGGGTAACGTCATCTCTCTTGGCGGACGTCTCCCCAAGAGGGGTCACATTGTCTAGCGTGTCCGTAGGGGACCTGAGAGGGGTTGCGCCGTCAGTGACAAACACCTCATCCACCTTAGAGAGGCTCTGGTGGTTTTGGCAGTGCTGCTGATGTTTTTTGTCTATCGAGTTACCGTATTTACAAGTCACGCTAATATTCCTGACGTCCTCCTCGGACTGGGAGCCCCCTTCCCTGAGCGTGGACAGCCTGCGCTGGCGCTCTAGCCGGGTACGGCGTTTCATCTCTGCCGGCCGTGGGGTCTCGCGGTTTCCCCTGGAGGCTGAGGAGAGCAGCAGCTCCTGGAACGAGCCATCGTGGTCCACAGAGGAGTCCTGGGATTTGTCGAGGGCCAGGGAGCCGAAACCACTGTCCTCTGATGTGGATCTGTTAGGAGGGTGGGAGGGGAGAATTAATGTACGGTAGGCACTAGGTATACATTTCAAATATTTTTTTTTGCCTGCTTGTTTTGACATTTTAGGAGGAAAAAGGTGGCTCAGTAAAAATGTGTTCGACCTGTATCAGTTTCAAAAGTCAACATACCTGTTGTGTTTGAGGGTAGGTGTGGACGCGGGTGTTCTCAAGATGATGGGACCATCACCGGCGTTAGCTGCCAAACCATTGTTAACTGGAGTTTGGAAGTTTTCCTTCACCGGGGCGGGCAGGAACTTGCTCAAGCGCGGGGTCTGCAGCATCTGTGTGGCGAACCGGTCGGTGGATATCATGCTTTCGTTGAGGAGGAATTCATCCGAGAGAGATACCTTCCTCTCAAAATTGGAGAGGTCGCCGCCACTCTGTTTATCGTCCTCGAGCGTGGATGTCCTGACCTGAGAGAAGAGGAGGCGACGCTTTCTACCGGACAGAGGCAGGTCCAGCTCAGGTTTTAAAGTGCTTGTGGCCAGAGCCCCCACCAGCATATCCCCCGGGGAGTCAAAGAACACAGTGGGATAGTGTTCCGACCTCGCGGAGGACTCGGTCCTTGTGATGAACGGTGTTCTGCTCGTCTCAGTTTTGACATCCGTGGCAGACTTACACATGAGAAGTCTACGGCGTAACGAAGAGTCTCTCTTGGATACTTTGGGAGTTTCACACCAGCCACCCGATGATGGCTGCTGTTCCCTCCTGAGATCTTTGTCCACAAACCTGCCAGATTCCCTGGTTCTCTCCTTCTTTGGTGTGACAGACATGCTGTCAGACTCCTGCCTTTGCAAGTTCTCTTTAGGGGTTTCATAAAAGTCCTCTGAAGAGAAGAACCTAGATGTGACATATTTTGCTCCACGGTCCTTCCTGGGGCTGTGGAATAGATCAGAATAGCCACTGTCAGAGGCGATCCCAAAGTGGTGTTGATCTTTGAGGCTCTGAAAATGGACACCAGATTCAGGAGTGTGCTCCATTCTCCTTCTTGGATGAGGACTATTCACCCAATGTACACTGTATTCACCAAGAGGGGGCAGAGAATGTCAAATAACCTGTAAGGGAAGACAGAAGAGAAATTGGTCACATACACACAAAACTATTGTCAACTAGTGGTTTTGAGAGTCAATTTGATTCAAATTCAATCAATTCAGAGTGTACTGTCTTCAAAATCAAATATTACTTTGACAGGAGAATGAATGAATGCCCTGTGATGAGAAAATAATCAAGTTTCTGTTATTTTTTTCAATTTAAAAGTGAATTGACTCAAAACCATTTTGGATAGTCCATACACTAGCCTACGTTAGCTTGTTACACAGCAGGTGTTAGCCAAGAAGTTGGCTAGCAGGTGTTAGGTAATGTAGACTCACTTGTGTGTCAAAAACGAGGTAAGGTGCAGATATATGATAGCGAGTAAACGCCTGAGGAATATTAATTTACGACTTTGCTTTGAGTCCGTCAAGTAATTTTCAGCGGATAACATGAGTTCGTAAAGACAACCAAATTCCTTGCAAGCTCAGCTGGCATGAGACAACAACAATCCCAGCTGTTCATTTAGCGTTGCTATGTGAGCGCGTGCTATAAATTTAAATCCCCAAGCTTGCTTCTTTGGATGAATAGCCACATCTCCATGACACAAATTCGCCCGCTCAAAACTCAGCTGTGACCGCCAAACACACACACCACCAGCTATGGCCACTGCAAGCAAGCCTGCCTACGTGAGCCCTCCCTTGGGCCCTAATTATAATAAACTTCAGCCTGCTGTTGGCTGCTAATGTTAGTTAGCTTTAATGCAACAGAAAATAATGCAAAACACACGAAATGTCTCAAACAATTAAAAAATGTTTTAAGCTAGGTGCATGCATATGCGCAGTTGCAATACATTTATACAATTGCTGCTAGTATGCATGCATTGCACGCATTGTAAATGATTGGTTATGAATGCAATTACTACATGAGGCCACAAAATGTTAGCTCACTAGCTAGATAGCTAACGTAGATAACCTTAGTTGTCTCACTCTTAGCTAAAACAAGTAGCTGTATTCTCAAAAAACATTCACTTACTTCTAGATGATAATACGGGTGTAATAATATATGGTTTAAAAGCAGACACGGTGGATTCCAGACGCCAAACTTGGTTCATTGGGCCATGTCTTGGCACTGCTAGCCGCCGCCTCTCCCTCCTCAGCTGTAAACAGTAAGCGCCTGGTAGCCACGTTTTCAAATTTGGAGCCTACTTTTGGCTGGTGTCACGTATTTCCGCTTCTGCTTCTTGCCCTGCGCGATGTGGGTAGTTTCCATAGCAACATTCCGCGCTCTTGCAGATGAGAGAAAACAAGCAGATAAAACTTGGTGCTCCCTCTACTAACCTAATCAGATAGCTAACCGCGTGGATGAAAGTTACTTTGTCTCTCCAATGCATTGAAAGACTTCCCCTGACAAAGAATAATCATATTCGATATCTGAAACGTAAGATAGCTTGCTGTCAAGTTGCGGCAGTTAATAAGATAAAGACGAGGCACTTGCGATTGTGTTATCTAACTCTAACGTCAACCAGTCAGCTAATTTATAAGCTAACGCTAACGTTAGCTGATGCATATTTTATCTCGTAACCTGCTGTCATCTTAGCCATGAGCGCAAAAGAAGTTTCCTCACTTCTAGTCCAAGAGAATGGGTCTTTAGCCTCTGTTGACCAGAATGGGAAGGTCCCAGTGGAGCATCTGGACTACGGCTACATTGAAAATTGCACTGATGTCAGATACCTGGAGAAGATCTTGAGGGTGCTGAGGTAACGTTAAGAGTTACACATTTTGTAATAATTGATCACTTGGTTGAGTACCCGGGTAACGTTACTTTGTTAACTGCATACATATGGCATCAGGTTCTGTCATCTGTAACATTGTGTGGGGAAATGCTCACCTGAGGTGTCTCTATATTACTGATGATTTTTCATTGGTCATCATGATTGATTTTTGGGTTGGTTGGTTGGTTGGTTGGTTCATTCATTCATTCATGCATTCATTCATTCATTCACTCACTCATACCCACCCATCCATCCATCCTTCCTTTCTTCTTTCCTTCCTTCCCTCTAATCATCCAGTCATCCATTCATTCATTCATTCATGCAGTCAGTCAGCGTAAAACACACGTTATTTGTTGTTTGTGTTCTGCTGAAGGTCCGGAGATGAGGGAGTTTACCCCCACCTGACCCAGTTCTGTGAAGACCACCTGGAGAGACTGAGCCCCAAGAGCCATGCCCTCAGAAAGGACAACCCAGTGGCCACAGCAGCCAGCCTCTCTAAAGACGAATGGAGCCAGATCACCGACGAGCTGAAGGTAGTCTGCTGTATAGTACTGTTATTTTCTATTGATATATATTCTATTTCTATATTTTTCTATACTGTAGTTAAGTGGTTGGTATTGTAAAAGTCCCACCACACCATCATCTATTCTACATTCATACTGTAGGATTCTCCAATTAATTCTTCTTAGGGGTTGCACTGTATCAGGAGGGCAGAGAGCATGGGAAAAGTGTGATTTCTACAGTATACTATACTATACTATTCTATACCATATTGGACTATGCTATACTATTCTTGGTACTGTGTACTTAAGTAATTTGATTGCGCGCACACACACATGTCTTTGCTGATTGATTCATTTCAGAATAGGTGCTGTGGTTGTGACACCTGTTAGTCCTCCAGTTTCTCCATCCTGTCTCCTCTATGGCGTCATTTCCTTAATAATTCATCCGTAGTCAGTCTGGGACAGCCTGACAGACATCTATCGTTCACTTCTTATTTACAGATATGGCAAGAGGAAACCAAAGCGATTGAAACTGAGCTGAAACGACAGTCCATTTTTCATGACGTTGGGAATGAGAACGTGCCACCTGTACGAGGCTCCAACTGCTCTGTTGCACTGAGTCAGGTGGTAAAATCTCTCTAACAACCAGTATACTCTGCATCTTGCACCTCTTGTATCTGCCACATACCAAAGTATAAAATTCACATACTTGCAATAAATTAACATTGAATTTCATTACAGAATTCAGTTCCAAAAGGAAACAAGAATCCCCCTAAGAAGGCCCTCCCTCGCGACTACAGGGAATGGGACAAGTAAGTCATCTTTCATTGATTATTGAAACGGTCTATAGTGGAAGTGTTCCACTAAGTGTTCCGCTGTTCCACTAAGTGTTCCGCTGTTCCACTCAGTTCCACTGCGTTGGTCTTTGTTCATGACCCTGTAAGAATGTCTTGTGACCCACCGTTGTGATGTCATGACCCACCGTTTGAGAAACTGTTGTAGACTAAATGTCTTTCTCTTCCCCAGGCTTGACATTGACAAAGAATGTGAAAGAATTGATGGGAATGTGACGACAAAAGATCCCCCCGCCATTATCAACTCTGGCCATCCCAAAATCAAACCTGATGTGAATGTAACCGGTAAGATATTCTGCACAGTGTCTCTTGGCACTTGTAACACAGTTTATGCACTCTAATGTTGTGCATGTGTCTCTCTGTCTGTGTGTGTGTGTGTGTGTGTGTGTGTGTCAATATATCTAGCGCTGACTGACCAGGAGAAGAGCCTCTTGGCTAACCGTGAAAAAGACAAAGGCAACGAGGCTTTCAGGGCGAACGACTTTGAGGAGGCAGTTGCTTATTATTCCAGGTCAAACACTTTTAACTCGAGGCTTTTAACTTAAACCTCAATTATGTTGCAGCAAGAGCTTTATATTAACAATGTAGTAATGATGTAATTTTGCCTGGTTCGTACTTAAAGGAACATGCCAACATTATGGGAAATGCGCTCACAAGAAGATAGATACCAATTTCCTCTCTGTGCGTTCAGTAGAAAGAGATCTGGCTGCATGCTATCCTAACTTAGCACAATGGCTGGAAGCAGGTAGGAATGGCTAGCCTAGCTTTGGCCAACTAGCACTTCTTTTCTGGAGACTTTAAGCTAGGCTAGCAGTTCCTACCCACTTCCAGACATTGTGCTAAGCTAGGATAGCGTGCAGCCAGATCTCTTTCTACTGAACACACAGAGAGGAAATTAGTATCTATGATCTTGTCTGACTCTGGGGAAGACAGTAAGTGCATTTCCCATAATGTTGCAGTTTTCCTTTAACGCTTAACGAGTGTTGATGTTATGTTTGATGCCCCTTGTTTGATTCCCCAGTCTCAGACTTTTAACTCTAAGTGAAAGTGTTTGTCCATTAACCTCTGTGTTAAAAGAGGCCTGTTTGTCTGTCGACCTCCATCACAGGAGTCTATCCATTACACCGACTGTGGTGGTTTACAACAACAGGGCGCAGGCAGAGATCAAATTGAAGCGCTGGCACAGTGCCATGAGAGACTGCCAGAAGGTGTTGGAGCTTGAGCCAGCCAATGTGAAAGGTGCCGTCCCTACCAGTAGTGGCTACATTTTCACGTCACACCAATAGTACAGTGGTCAATATATATATATATACATATATATATATGTGTGTGTGTGTGTGTGTATTTTGCAGTGTGACATTACTTATTTCTAAACATTATGATTCTGTCATTAAGAGTTGCCATTTGTTGTTTTTAAAGAGATTATATATTTGTCGTCACCAGCCCTGCTGCGCCGTGCCACAGCACAGAAGCACCTGGGTAACCTGGAGCCAGCCGCCGAAGATCTGAGAGCTGTGCTCCGTGAAGAACCACAGAATGTCACGGCCAATGTAAGAGCTGAGTGGAAATGCCATACCTGCCTGTCAGTAATATACTTGCCCAGTAGGTGTCACTGTATTTCTCTGAGAGGAAGGACTTGGGGGGGACAGTATTTCCTCAAGTGATAGCTGATATCTGGGTATTGACAAAATAATGGAAGCACAAACATAGACCTGCAGGTATCTTATCTTACCTTGGTGTCGTTGTTATGGTATGGTGTGGTTTTGTGGTCCTCTTACCTCCTAAACAGAAAGGCCTGCAGTTACCAGGCGGTTTCTTATTGTCACTGCAAATATGATTATTCAAATCAACTGGGTATAAGTACATTTTGAAATGTTTTGGGACAACCCATGTATTTGCATTTGTGAAGTCTAAAACATTGTGAATGTGGTGTATCACCCGAAAGCACGAAACCTCGATTGTTTTTAACACTGATTATTTGATTTGAGCTTTTGATAATTGCGTTTGAAAACGGTCCATCATCTGATGGGTTCAATTGTCGTGGTGGCGATGGAGAATCTCGCATAAGTGATTGATTGGTATCATGTATCTGGTTATTGAGAACGACTTGGCATACAGCAAACATATTATAAACCACAGTTAGTTCAGACCTCGCGTCGTGATTGGCTGAGATACCTGTACGTTACGGCGAGTGCCAAAATCTCACGGTAATGCACTCGTAACCTGGCGATTCCTCTTTCCTAAAGCGGCACTCTGCTTAGTTTACATTCCGTTGATACATCGCACCAACCACAGTAATATAAACGAACTCATAACCTGCATGAATGAATTTATTTGACGATTAAAACACATGTAACGGTGCACCGCAGTCATTACATACATTGAAAGTCATCAAACACAATAGAGCCAAAAAGGCTTCTTTATTTATTTTTTATTGTGGTCCCCTAACACACAACAAGATAAAACAGACAATGGGCTAAAACAACATGGGAGAAGACGGTATTTCAACAGATCTACAGTCCTAAATAAAGCTGGTCAGCCGTCGGATGAACATTCATCATCATCGTCATGGACGACGCCTGTATCCAACCTCTCGGCTGCTCCTGATCGAGACAGAAATGCATCGTGGGTATGAAAGTGATCACTAAGAACGGGTGTGGTTAGTTATGACTGGAATGAGCCCGGCCCTATATGGGACGGCTTGACTTAAACCACGCCGGGAATGTATTGCCACCAGCGCACAGCCAATTAGCAGGTACATTAGTACCTGTCACCTGTCACACGCACAGGGGGGTTCTTTGTGAGTGCTTCCATTATTTTGCTCATATCATTATCAAATGGGAAATTATTACTTAAGAAGCGTATCTTTCTAACCAAGACTCGTTCCAAGACATCCAAAATATTTTACTTAAAATTCAGTAATTTCAAAATGTACCAACGTTTTTTTTTTTTTAGAAAATGTCACAAAGCTACTCACAGCAGTTGTTCATTTGGGCTATTGCAGGTTGATGAGAACTCAAACCATTTTTCTCTAAATCAAATGTAAGCCATTCAATTTAGTTCCAGTTTCAGTATGAGTGAATCTTTGAAATAGAACTGTTTTTTGTTGTTGTTGTTGCTGTTGTTGTTGTTGTTGTTGTTGAGAGAAATGGTTTTGGTTCCTGTCGACTGATGTCGACCAGTATCATGTTAACAATGTTAACAAGGGGCTGCTGCCCTCTCTGAAACTAATCAACACCGACCTGAATTGGTTTGGAACATTTGAAAGGAGTGTTGCTTAGTGACCAATAACATTGGATTCAACTTCTTTTTTTTAATCTAATCTAAAAAATAATTTGTCTTTTAGAAACTTCTGATTGAAGTTTATAAGAAGATAAGAGAATGCAATCCAGAACATCAAGGCAAAGGCAAGAGAATCATTATACAAGAAGTGGAAGAGGATGAAGATGATGATGATGATGATGATAAAGATGAAAAGGAGGCGGAACAGAAAGGTGAGATTGTTTGAACCCTCCGAGATCGAAATTCTAAAATATGCTCTTGACTCAAACACCCTGTCTCACTGCAAAGACGTTGAAGGAGAAGATCAGATCTGTCTTGAGACCTCTCTCTCCTCTGCACTCTTCTCATCCTCTCTGCATTACTTCGTCTAGTATAGTATTAATAAAGTATCTATCTATCTATCTAGACCCTCTTACCGTTTGTAAAATAAAATAAAAAACTCTGCTTCTGAAACCAAACAGCACATGCATCTTTTGGGGAGAGACTCCAGGGACTGTCTGGATGAAACCACACAATGTCTGACCACCTGTCTGTGCAAACGCGTTCACCCAGAATGTCCCTGGAGTCTCTCCACAAAAGATATACGCACGGTTTGATTTTGGAAGCAGATGACGTTGATGAAAAAAGGCTCTATTCTTTTTGACTGTAGTTAGTGAAAGAAAATATGAAAGTGCCCCCTCCCCCGCGCACTCTCTCTCACCCATATTCTCCTTTTCTCTCTCAATCTCTCCATCCCCCTCTCTCTTTCTCGCTCTCTTTCTCACACACTGCCAAGTAAACCAATTAGCCAATGACCCTTTATGGTTCCCTTAATTAACCCAGAAATCAGTCTCCTTCTCTGTAGAGATGCTGTAAACCAAATTACGTAGAAAATGTAATTACACTCCGGTTCAGGAGGCAGCTGCTCTGATTAACCAGTTAACATCTAGCATGTACATACACCTGAATATGAATCATTTGTTTTTGCAGGTGATCCATTATTTTAAAGTAAGACTGAAGCCAAATGCGTGGTCTAGTGCGTGTGCACGTGTCCGTTCCGTGCACCGCCTCGCGCGCGCCCAGTCACTCATAGTCACCCTGTTTCTAGGCAACAAGGAAGCTGCTACCTTGCCAATTTCAAAATTAGCCTTCGTGGTCCGTCAGTTTTAAATGAAAAACACGAAGCCCCTTGTTCAATTTCACGAAGGTCATAAAGGTCATCAATGGATCAATCGATGGAGCTGAATGGCACTCGCTTTGTGGTGCTCAAAGCGCCAAAAATAAATAAATACATTTGAAAAACTGTAAAGCAGTGTCTCTTCATAGAAATCATGACACAGTTACTCAAGATAATCCACAGACTTTGTTATGAGCAGTTTAATTTAGGAACTATTTTCTACCAACATACACCAGCCATATGTTATTATTCACAACAAGGTCTGTGGATTACCTTGAGTAACCATGTCATGATTTCTGGAAAGAGACATTGGAAGTGCCACAAGCCAAGTGCCATTCAGCTCCGTTGTACTGGAGTGACAGCAGATATCTCTACGGCAGACATCTCCAAAACTCTGCAAATCACAACAAAACTATCTGGATGGATAGATAGCACTCCCGGTAAGAGGAAAAATATGCTTTTTTTTCTTTATTAATTTTTTTTAATTTTGTGTGAACTGGCCCTTTAACTGACAGCCAGTTCCAAACGGAGAGCTGAGATGGGTGTTCTTTTTCCCTGAAATTAATTTCCCTTAAATTAACTAGACCCAAAAGAGAACTGAGATAGCTATCCATTTCCCCCCTAGAGAGATAGACCAACAAGCCCTCAATTAGCTAGGATGTTTTTAACGACTGATCTCAGAACAGATGGCCAGCCAAAGACAGATTTTATTGTATTAAACGTTTGGCTGTCTGATCCGTACATTTACCTGTATGAAGTAATTACCCCCTTGTGCCATATACAGATGGGTATACTGGTAATGGCCCTGGTCAGATGTACAGTAACATGAAGCAAATGTTGGAAGAAACAACGGTTGCTATGTGCAAAACAATGGTTGCTATGTGTTCATATAGAATCTTTCTTCCAGCAAGGCAGCACGTAACCATGGTAACCACTCCCCAAACATTCCACACAAGGCAAAGATGCAGCACACTTAAACCTACAGCAAATTGACTGGATCTGCTTTTATTTTTCAAAGGTAATACATCCGTGAAGTCACATCAAACGGCAAAACAAACACGTACCTTTTGACTCAGAATTGTCTGTTTTACTGAAATCTGCACAGCAGTAAGTTATTTATACTTAAGTAGTATAATACTTAGACATGGTCCCCAAAATGAATGGAAGTGAATGAGGAGCCTGACACCTGGGAGGGACGGTGGTGTTGACAGCGGACGACAGGGACAGCAGTGGTCGCTAGCTTACTTGTAGATGCACGTACACAGAGGTGAGACTGCTGAAACTTGACAAGTTCTATTAAAGTGAAATATCCCTTTTAAGGGAATATAATACGAGTGTAGTGTGCAGTGGATTGTCGTCCGACTTTCTGCATAGGAGTGTGATTGGAGATCAGAGGTCTTCGTCCAATAGCAGCAATAATAGAGGCCTTGCATGGAATGTTTGTGTGGTTCTCTGTCTTCGAGTATGGCCACCTGTAACCATTGGTAACCACTTTCAAAAGAAAATGCTAATTTCTGTGCGGTGGTAGATGTAGGTAAAACATTGGACAAGCATGATATTACGGTTCTACTGTGACCTGTTTACAAGATCCAGTAATAAGACACCAAATGATTCCGTTTTTGTCGATATATTTCTCATATATCAACACATAGTAACTGTTGTTTTGCACATAGCAACCTTTGTCTCTTCCATTGCCATGTTGGAAGACAGAGAACTACACAAAACATTCCATGCAAGGCCTCTATCGAAGTAGTAAAGTAACTGTGAAGTAACATCATTTAAGGTCGCTTAGTTTACCGACAAAGAAATTATTTAATTTGCGTGACTTATTTATAATCAACTACTGAACATATGTAGTAAAAAAAAAACACAAAAAAAAACCTCATATTTTCAAGACTTAGTTCATGTGTTTTGTACACCAAAGGGGTGGATGTACGTATGTCTGTCTGAGCTTTGAGTGGCTCAATCCCCACCAGAGTTGCCTGGCAAAGGATTTGCCCTTTAATCCAGTGGTAAAAATCACTATGGTGTGTCTCTTGGACATATAAGGAAGCTTTGACCTTTGCTTTTCAACAGAAGGGGAAGCCATTTTCATTGACATGCTCTACAATGACATTCCTCCTCAGAGAGGAAACCCCTTGTTCCACTCAGTGGCATGACGTTTCATAGAATGTGCGCGTGTGTGTGTGTGTGTGTGTGTGTGTGTGTTCTCTCCTCCCCACCCCCACT
>OMKL01128210.1:7076-22539 GCA_900302295.1 Parasudis fraserbrunneri
AGTTTTTTTTATATAGCCGTTTATTTATAGTTTAATGCTGCTACTGTACATTTTCTCATTCTATTTTATTGTAGTGTATTTAGTGTCCCTTTTTTTTTACTTACTTCTTTTGAGCACGTTCTTGGAGAACACAGAAAAAAGCATTTCACTTGGGTGTATCTGCATGTGACAAATAAAACTTGAAACTTGAACAAACGCCTCAAATTTATGAGAATTTAATGTTTTTAACTTTAATAGTCTTTCCAGAGGTCTACATCGGGCTCAAATATTAGCCAGAGCCCTACCAAATGTCTGTAATAATTGTTTTTGAGATGTACAGTGTGTTAAGCAGCCGCATTTCATTACAGTGTACTTGTGCAATGTAACGACAATAAATTGAATCTAATCTAATCTAATCTAATCTAACCTGCCCAAAGCGGACCAACGAGTCCTGTGAGATTTGAGGCCCGATCCGAACCGAAAATTACATTTGAATTATAGAGCACAATTGCAAGCCAGTTCGCTCTCTCCCTTTGCCTTTTTGCTTCGTAGCAAGTGCTCAGGTGCACCCGCACAGGGACGTAACAGTGGGAGGAAGGGTGGAACTGACAACCCAGGGCCCCAAGCTGGATGAGGGCCTTTACGAGGGACTGGACTAAAAGCTTTGTTTTAAAAGTTCAAAAAGGTGGGTTTTCCTGTACCCACTGGGGCTTAAAATTGTCCTCTTACGACAAAACGAGGCACTTTTTGAAGATGTGGTAATAACAGCCAAATAGTGCTGCCTTTATTTCTACTTCGATTAATTTGTTAGATTCTCTGGAGGTGTGTACTGGATTCGGTAGCTAGGGTGTCACTTGATGCTCCTATTACTCTGACCGAATTAAAAGAGGCATTACTGGAAAATCACCTGGTTTTGATGGAATTCCCCCTGAATGTATCCTAGCATTCTGGCCTTAATTAGGACCTTTGGACATGATTCAGTTTGCAATTCTTAAAGGCTCCTTCTTTAGGGATGTCAACACAGCAATAATATCATTAGGGGAGACCAGGGCTTGTTGTCTCAGGGTCTATAACTGTGGAACCAATAGGTTTAGAGCAAAAACTCCAATTAAACACATGTTTGCCCTCTTTGGCTTATCAAGTTACCTATGTTGGTTAGAACAGACATGGTGAAAACTAAAATTGCCTAAAAGTAACATATGGCAATTGCAGCATATCTTTTCTCCGTGTTTAGCTATAAAAGAACTAAAGGAAATAAGACACTGTTCCACATACAGAGAGGGGTAAGCTATAATTTGCTCATTTATTTGAATGTTTACTTTAAACTCTGAGCCCTGGCTATCGGCATTTGTGATGGATATCAGATCAGGGCAAGTTGTCAGATGGATTTTGTGGCATGTTGTCACATAGAAAACCCAATAGCATGAATCAAGGGTTTTTTTAAAGAATATTTTAAGTGTTTTCAATTGAATAATATTACAAGACAATTTTTTTTATTTTATTTAAAGTAACAGTATCTTCAATTCATAATATTTTTTATCAGAAGCAGACCACTATGTCTGTCACTATGGTATATCCTCTTGAATTACATCAAAACCATAGAACTTTAACCAAATCTAGTCACAACATTAATTTCACAGTAATGATAAGTGTAAGTGTACATAAATTAACAATTGACACCCATGTCATTTAATAACAGGACCAAACTAATGCTTTTCCCCTGAGAATCATTATATTGTAAAAGGGGGTGCACATTAGTGAAACATAATTCCTGAAAGGCCTGGCACCTTTTCTGAATAAATATGTTTGCTTTACATATGGGATGCTTAAAAAGTGAGAATTATTAATTGTATTTAATTTAATTAATGAATTGTATCGTGACAAAATGCCGACCATGGGGCAAGTTGTCACAAGTTGACAAGGTGTACTGGACAATTTGTTTTTATTTAAAAGAAAATCTTTGCAATCATTTATGAAAAAAGTAATCATTATATATAATCGTTATTTTAATTATCTAATTATCTAATCATGTTCTAGCAGTTGTATGTTTATCTATGGTAAAATTAGTTAATTGGGCTCTCGACTCTTTTATAAAAATAAATAAATAAATAAATAAAGTGCATACTGCCAGGAGTATAAAATCTGCAATGCCGGCCCATTGCAGTACAGTTGAAAACACTTGTTTTATCTCTGCAGATGTGTAAGAGTAAACATCAACAAACTTAACATAAGAGGCATTTCATTTACCTCTGGGCTTTCATGTTTTGGTGATGCGTTCCTTCAAACTGGACCACACACATACACTCCTCTGTCCCACTGTTCAGCATGAAGCACAAGCTAGTTCTGAGTGGATTGAGCACTCCATTATATTCATTACAGATTACAGAGAGAGAGAGATTGATGCTTACTGTTTTTCTGAACCGTTGCGGAGATGTTTTCCCCTGCAAACTGGACCACGCACGTACACGCCACCCCTGCGTGCCACAGGTCAGCGTGGAGCAGAAGCCAGTTCTGAGTGGACTCTGTGGCCGAATGGCTGTTCCTGGTCCAGGTGGACATGGTGAGTCCACTGTCCTCGTCTCTCCCGTCTATGAGCCACGACACGCGGACCTGAGACGGGACGACCCCTGACACCAGACACAGGAGAGGCACCGCGGCTGCTCCGCTGTCTTCTGATGGTGGGTGGATGCTAATAACTGGAGGTTCAGCTTGGTTTGCTGTAAAAAGGTAGATCAGAGTAATATTCATAGGAACATCAGGAGTATTTTGCTGAATCCCACAAAACACATTTTTTGAGAATGGGCCATTGTACTAAACAAGTAACCAGGATTAAGATCTGTAAAACCAAATCACAAAGAGGATAAATGCCCTTTTTTATCAGTATGAAGCTTTTTGAGGCATACAATGAAACTGATTAGAATTTTGAGAACCCAACATTCTAATGATGATGTAACAATGGGTGCCGGTCACTGAAACCGATATGGTTGTAGAATTCCAAAATAGAATTCTAAGGAAACGTTTTTGTAAATAAAGCTGTAGTGAAATATTTTTTCACCTGTGATGACAACTCGCGATCCACTGCCAGTAAAGACAGCCAGATGTGAAAGTAAACAGTAGTAGATGCCGGAGTCACTGATGGTTGCATTGGAAATAATTGCAGTGCATGTCGTCATCCCTCCCGATTCCTTTTCAGGTATGGAAGTATTAAGATTTCGATTCTCCGTCAGTCTTCCAGTGTCAGGATCTATTTTCCTCCAGGTTACGGTATAACAGTATTTATTATTACTGCTATGGTGATTACATTCCAAAGTCACCGAACCACCAACATTAACCATCACGAAGTCTGGCAGCTGGGTCACATGTGATGTATGAATAGCTACAAACAGAAACATAGGAATTAGGATCATGCACAAACAAATTAAATGTAGCCTTTGATCTCTGTGATGACTTCGGCATAGTAGGGTTTCGCTTTCAAATACCTACCTTTTGGTACACAGCTCCAAAACAGCAGTAGTAGCAAGCCACCAGCCATGAGAAAAAAACGACTAGTCTGTCCTTTATAAAGCCCCAACTCCAACCTTGAAGTGATGAAGGTGTATTTTACATTCAAAGAGAGAGACCTGGGTGATAGCGACTCTCAGGAAGTCAACACAACAAAAGCCTCGTGGAAACAACAGGACAAGATACAATGTAGGCCAGGCCTGAAAGGGTAGGTTCAGATTTTGGCACCCCTGCCCTATTTCCTTCTTACCAACCATATTGTGGACTGGTGGAGTCCTTTCTCAGCAAAAGCCATGCTGTTCTTCTTACTGGATACCCACAGCTCTGGCTATATAGCCACAAAACTAATACGAAGGCAACAGGGCCACACATCAGTCTGTACAAGTCCTGAAGTAAACATTGAAACCTACTTTGGGTGCACTGTGGAGTAGGTTTCAGCATTTATTTCAGGGCTTGTACAGACTGGAGCGTGGCCCAACTGACTTTGCATTAGTTTGTGCTGATAAAGGACATTAAAGATCGATAACATCAATGGTAAATAGGAAATAGGGCTAGGACTCAACAATTCTGAACGTACCCTAAAAGTTAACTTTAACTGTAGGTAAAATTTTAACTTCAATGCTTTATCAAAACAGTTTTCAAGATGACATAGAATACTCTATGTCTTTCAGCATTCAAATAATTTACACAACCATTGTATTTAAAGTTGCCAAGTAAAATAGGAGTTGTCATTCACTGCTGTGAGTGCAGGAAGTTTGATTCTTGCTCAAGTCAGTTGAGATGACCTTTCAATGAAAGTAAAACGACCAAACTTTGGGCAGGAGACTTGCTGTGTTAAAAATGTTTGTGAACCAATCTTGTGTGGGAGAGAGACATTTCGTAATTGTCAAGACAATTGTCAAGAATCCAGCATTGCACAAAAATTATTTTACAAATTTAAAAGAATTACAATTCTACACTATACTGTCTGAAATCATCCTCCCCACATTGCCAAAACTGAAAATAATTTCTCTGCAGTTTTCAGACGCCTCTGTATCTCAAAATACAGGTCAATTATTCTCTAATGTTACAGACATTATAAATGCGAACAAACCATTTACAAATTCAAAGTAGCCTACCATTAGTTGTCACATAATTGCTGTCCTTGCATTAAGAGCTTAGAAAATTCATTTGAGAGTGAAAAATGTCTTTCAACCAGTGAAATAAAGAAAGCCATCAGGAGGAACTCTGTTGAGATGAGCAGCAGTTCTGCATTGGGCATTTAGAGAAATCAATTCATATTCTTGTTCTCTCAATCCTTTATATATATGAAAACTGAAATATTTCAATCCAGTATTAGGCTAAGATAACATGAAATCCATGAGGTTTTATTTCTACCCAAAGAACAAACAAATATGCCATGCATTTGAAAATAAATGGAATTAATAAAATTATAAGCCTATACACAACAAAGAGGTACTTCAGCAAAAATAAAAACGCTAATTTATTTTGCAGACAGTCTCACAAATATCCTCAAACTGTAAACAGTCTCGTGTGAATTGATTTGCTTTCAAGATATTGAGAGTTTGAGGTTGAATTTGTCCTGATGTGATGTCATACAAAAATGCTGCACCCTGAGTAATTACAACTCAGTGAAATGGTGTAGATGAAAAAAAAAAAAAAAACAGCATAGCCCAAATATTTAGACAGATAAAACGTTAGTAAAATAGTAATGTTGCGTAGTACAGTGAATAGGTCATAGGAATTCAAATCAATACATGCATTGCAATCAACTAAATACCATAGCAATAATCTATATTTGAAAATCAACTCTACTGATGAGTGGGAAAAAATAGGAGTTCAGCTGTGTTATAGGTGAAATGTCCATTCAAATTCATAGATTAACTAATGCTGTGAACCATCTTCTTTTACAGATATGAATAGATTACAAACTCTCTGGCACAAAAACACACAACCAGCTCCTTGCTTCAGGTACAGAAGTCGAGGCTACATTTTTTCAAATTTGGGTGTTGGTCATTGTGAGTAAGGAAAAGCAATGCAGGTTGCTGCTCGCCTTGGTCTAACCACAGTAGCAGCGAGTGCTTCGCTGTATACTGCAGCCAAGCGAGAGCAGCTTGACATTTTTCTTGCCGACTTGTGGTTTCCAGACCGCCAAGCTTATGGCGTTGGCTTCGCTAGGGCTGAATGTGACTGTTTAACTGAGCATACGATCGGGAAGTTACCTTTTTTTTTTTCCACTCTTAAGACATAAATGGATGCTATATTGATATGATAAACGTTTGTCCTTGCGGCCAAATTACATATATATAAAAACTGTTTTCACTCACAAGACATGCATATGTTCTTACAAAAAAAGCAAACGTCATTCAAGTTTTATTTCATTGTTAGTAGGGCTGTGTTGAACCAGTCCATGGTCTGCAACAACGTGTGTGTGTGTGTGTTCTTTTTTCTTTGTGAGTATACAAATTATAAGCAATTACAAATTATTAAATGGATGCATTTGTAGATGGGGAAAACATTTTTACATTCTCATGATCCTGCCATGATTAAACCAACATTTTGCTCCAATGATTACACAGTGTAAATATGTAATTTAATGGCTTCACAATCCATTTTGAAAGCTTTATCGCCAGTTACATAATTTCAGTTTTTTAGTTTTGTTTTTTAGTTTATTGTTTATAATAATATGTAATTTGTATCTGCAGTCCTTGGGCAGGAAGATATTAAAAACAATACAATTAGCAAAGTCTCCAAACAGTACATCACATATAAAAACAACATCAATCAAATATACATGATATACACTCCATGTTGGAGAACAGTTGGTTCCATCCAAAGGCTTAGATCAGTGATCTTTTTTTTAAGTATTGTTTTAAAAGATACTGAAGCTTGTCCATTCTCTGATGTGGGTGGGGATTGAGTTCCATTTATCTGCTGCATAAAGCCATTCACTGACTCAAGAGCAGTGCCAATTTTGGTAAACCTTACCTGGTTCCATGCGTACGTGTTGGGCTAGACTTCAATAGTCACTAGTTTCAATGTGGATTAGTATTAATAGTGTAATAAATATACTGTACACATACTGTATTTATAAAACATGAACATAATGTAATACATATATTTATAAAACTTTAACATAGTGTAATAAATATACAGCATTAAATGTTGTAAATATACTAAGCATTAATTAATGTCTTAGTTTACATGGGTACAGTTGTGGGTGTGATTTGTTAATATGTTAGTAAATGGTAATAGAGGGGAAAGTAAGTTCCAGAGGTAAGACAACTTTGTCAAGAACACAGCATGACTGCCATGTAATTACAGCATATATATAAATTAAATACTTAAGTACTATTCGTGTATTAGTTAATACACCCTTATTATAAAGTGTTACCACAACAGAAAAATAAGGTATTAAAGCCATAAAG
Organism: Parasudis fraserbrunneri; assembly: GCA_900302295.1. Classification (NCBI taxonomy): domain Eukaryota; kingdom Metazoa; phylum Chordata; class Actinopteri; order Aulopiformes; family Chlorophthalmidae; genus Parasudis; species Parasudis fraserbrunneri. The sequence continues at coordinate 13,985 of OMKL01128210.1, forward strand.
GTGTAAAATTCATAATGTGGCAATGTGAGGTTGGTGTTTTTTCTTCTTCTTTTAGATAGAAACACACCTGTTCTTGTGCATTTCAATTCTGGATTCATTCAGTATAAAATGCCTTGACAATGACAAGTTTCATCTCCCCCACATGAGGTTGGCTTTCCAACATTTGAGCAATTGCAAGTCTTGCGCTCGCCATTTGGTCGTTTTACTTTCATCGAAAGTTCATCTCATGTGACTGGGGCATGAGCCTGTACTCACACCAGGGACCAAGAACTACTGGTTTCTACCAGCGTATGAATTTGAGCATTGAAGTTTAAATTTAGCCTATAGGTAAAAATTTAAATGCATATTTCAAAATATATTTGTAAAATATATATAAAATGTATTTGTAATACACATACATATTACAAATACATATTACAACAATATTTAAATATCATATCAATAAATTAAATCTCTACCGCATTACTGTGTTGCAAAATGGCATACAATTAATGAAAAAAATGACACGGTGTGGCATAGTGGTTGGCAGCAGGAGGCCTTACGTGGACAAGACATGTTTCTCTTAAAGGTAGAATCTGTAATACCGTCAAACAGCGACCTCTCGGCAGAAGAGCCCTACTTGATATTGCACTTACACTGTGGATTTCTCTTGGCAGAGCCTGAGGTGTGGCCAGCAATAGCAACCCCTTCCCCGTCCCCCACTCAAATCCAACCCACACATCCGACTAAAACAAAAAAAAATTTAAACAAAGTGCAATACCAAGCAGGGCTCTTTTTGCCTTAGAGGTCACTGTTCGATGGCATTACAAATTCTACCTTTTGCCCCAGTACAACTGTACACAATGCGAAAGTGTGGATGTTGCTACCTAAGGGATATCTTAGAAAGGAAATGTTTACACACATCTAACAGCAATCTTCCTGCCATGGTCATATGAAATGTACAGTGGTCTCTTTGTTCTCTTTCACCATCAGACTCCGGTGAAACATGCATGATGCTTCTCTACGGAGCCTCTGCTGCAACTCTCCTCACCATCATAGTGGTGGCCGTCATTGTTGTGTACTTGTGTGGTAAGCTCATTTATATCAGTCGATTTGTTCACACGCACACCCATGTCCTGTAAATATTCCAGATACTATTCTGTTTTTGAATTGACTTGTGTAAGCATGATATCCCCTTTGAATAAGCTCTTATCTTCATGAGGATCCAGGATTTACCGATATTAGCCGGTTATGGCTTACACGCCAATGGTGACACAAATAAGTTTACAGGTTTACTGAGCACGATGACTTGGAGCAAGGCTGCAACAGCCAGGGACTGGCCGTGAGGGGAGGACGCACTTGGAGCACGCGCGATGGGGACCGCACAGCTCCTGGGCAGGTACGCATGAAGGGGGAGAGGAGAGGGGAAATTGACTTCCGTTCACCCATATTGCTTTTAAAAAAGGTATCCAACTGAGTTTTCTTGTAAACAGCTCGCTTTTATTTAAATTCACATTTCCACCCGAATAGAGTTTTCCATTGTTGGTCTATATTCTACAAGCTGAATGGATTTACTACCTCATATAACCTTTGTAAAGTCCATCTTCGCCGTTCGCTTTGCTCTCGCAATGTTTATATCCCATCCGTATTAGATTTCACTTTTGGCAAAGTTGCAATGACCTCCTTTGTTTGTTAGCTTGTCAGATTTCGAGGAAGATCATACAGACCAATCAATTTGAAGCACAAGGGCATGTTAACACACCTCCAGTGCACTCTTTTTGTGTTCTACATCATCCCCGTGCTCGTGGTGTGCTTGTGCATCCTCGTGCGCGTGCTGAAACAACCCATGATCATTTTTGGGGACCTCCTTTCCTCTACTGTGTGCTATTGCGCCAATTTAATCTATGAATTTGTCAAAAAGTCCATTGGGTACCTTTAATTCACTGGTTCAGTTATTAACAAAAACTATTTTGGGTACAGGGGTAGAGGCCATCTTTGCATGCAGGAAAATAATTATGCATTTTGGGTTTTAGAGAGATTTAGTAGAGGCCTATTCATATAGTGATCTCTTATAACGCAATAATGATGAGGAGGACTCTTTTTGAGTGAGGAGCAACACAAGGAAAATGGTCCGGTCTGGTAAATCCTATTTCTGTTTTGTCTCCAGTTATATCATATTACAAATAAGACATTGAATATTTGTCCTTTGTCCCTGGCTGAAGCACTTATTCAGACCAATTCTTAAATTGTGGAATTTATTAGTCATGCATGTAAACTGGAAGGTAGGACGAAGATGCTTATGAATTGGTTTAATTGTTTCATAGATTTAAATTGATCAATTAATGGGAAAATAAAGTACATAACAAGGACTTTAAAATGAATGTTAAAAGGTCCACAGCATGTTAATCAATTTCTGCATTGGTACAGTATCTCTTTATTAAAAAAAAAGAAAAGTTAAGTAATTTAAAATACAATTGTATTGCACAACACTATGAAACAAGAAATGTCCTATTTAATTTTTAATTACATGCTTTTTATGACATGGCGGCAAAGGGGCCAGCCATCTAGAACAGGGTTTGTCTGTATGTCTGTACGTCTGTACCCACAACAGTAGACCAATCACAGCTCGCGCTCCAACATGCATACAGCTCACAGTGCTACTGTACACAATGTCAATCACACAGAGCTATCGCTAGCCATCTCAGGACCCCAACATTAGCAACATTATCAGTGCACTGGTATCAACGTCAGCAATGTACATTAACATTAGCATCATACATTAGCCAAGCTAATGTTAGTAACGTTATCAACATTAGCAATGTACGTTAGTAGCAGCGTACGTTAGCCAAGCTATCAACGTACGTTAGCCAAGCCATCAATGTACTTTAGCAATGTTATCTATGTTATCAACGTTAGCTACGTACATTAGCAATGTTACACAAAGTTATTAAGAGGCTGCAGTTCACTTAATGCAAGAATGCTTTGCATCTATGAAGGTACGTTCAGATACAACGCAAAGAGAAATATTGTCTCGCTTTACTCACATCACTTTGACAGTTGATAACTAGCAAAACTGCCGTGAAGACAGGCTAGTGCGTTTGGTCTCAACAATGGCATTGTTGACATTTACAAAAATGAGACCATTTCTAAATGTGACAATATCTATCTAGGCTACAGAGCATTCATAGCAGTCTATTTCATATCCATTGTTAAGATATACCTATATTTGCTCCATTTTGCAATATTTTGAACTCGAGCGAACGCCATTCACGCTGCTTAGATTGAAGCTGCGTCTGTTTGCGTCTTTCTATTTACTTTGTATGCATTCGTGCCGCCGCTAAATGTCGTTTTGCGTTGTATTTGTATTGTGAGTAACTGTGTAAGATTGCACAGGGTAACCATGCCATTATTAGACTATGTGTCTTGTTTTTCATATCCTTCCTGTTCAATAGCAGAAAGAGCTCGACAATCAAAAAGGACTGTCAGATCATCTGTTTCAGTAAGTGCTGTACAATTCAATGTGGGAAATTCACACAAGCCAACAGCCAAATGCTTGTGTGCCACGTTGGACCAGGTTAGCTTTGGAAAACATACAAACACAGTCCTGCGCTCTGACTTGGAAGAACAAAGTGTGTAAAAACTGGACACATATCAGCTCATGTTTTGTCAGATGTAAACAAGAATATTTTAAGATAAAAGCTAAACATTTCCTATCATATACTAAAAAGTTCGATCATTACTTTATTATGTTCATCTTATTCATTTTCTATTAAAACCTTTCATACCTATTTTTTTTTTTTTTTTTTTATCAGGATGACTTCATAAAATGTACAGGGCAAACATTTGGTAATGTTGAAGATCAATGGAATATTTATGAACATGAAGTAAAGAATATGAAATCATGTTTGATGTCAACAGAATCTGTTTCTTACTGTATGTGTTTCAAGCTCAGTGTAATTATGTATACTGTCATGATTTATGCGTACAAGTAGCATACTATACATACTATATGTAGCATACTATGCTATATTGAGTATAATGAAGTGTTTGTAGTGTTGAAATGTGTTCATCTCACAATACTGTGTATTTATGGTACCCTATACCCAGTGGAAAGATCTTTTAATTGGTAATAGGTAGGAGTGTTTTTTTGTTTTTGTTTTTTTTAAAGCCTGTACCTTTAGTACATTTTGAAGTAATACTTCTACTTTTACTTGAGTATGTTTTGTCTGTATAATTAAAAAGGCTCTATCCTCCACACCAGACCACACCACAGGGAGTACTCAGTTAATTTTGGTGGGACAATATTAGAGCATGAGCAAAATCTTTATGATTTTTGTTTTAAAGTACTTTTTTTTTTAGAGTGCTACCCTTTTTACTTTTTTTGTTTTAGTAATTTTCTAGACAAGTTCTTACTCCTACAGAAGTAAAACCTTTTACTGAAATAACTACTTCAACTTGAGTAATATATTTCAGTACTTCCACCTTTTACCACCTTATGTGCCAAAGTTGAAACAGCTATAGCTACAAGCTGCTCCAACTTGTGCAGACCAGATATTGTGTAACATTTGCAGAAGTCTTGCAGGTGCAGCAACACGCAGGTCTTATGAGCAACAGTTGACCACAGACCACAGCTTGACTCTCCACAGGACTCATATGGGCTTATGTGTGTTCTGGCGACTGGTGGTGCAGTTTTTAGAGGAAGGCGGCATCATACACTTTAGAATTCGCTTTCAACTGCATTCACCTGCCTGTTGGTTGATGTTCAAGCAACAAAACAATTTCACATATCCCATTTCAGTGATTATTATTCCAGATGCATTTTATTCAGAAATGTTACACACAATTTCAACAGCAAGTCAAAGAGTCATCAAGCTTGAATACTTTGTATTATATTTAGAATTCCATGAAACATGTGAAAGATAACAGAGGATGACAATCTATTGTAACCCCAACCCCCAAAGTTAGAAACTGGAATATAATATATTATATTATATATTATTATATATGGAATGATCATTCCTGTGAGATTACACACCTCTTTATGCTCATGCTGAACTCAATACATAAAAAGCTGTCTGCATTGGCAATCCATGCATATAGGTGGTGGTGGTCTTACTCCTCCTGCTGCAGCTGATTGCTGGTTCCTTAGCCTTCCCTTCATCTGTTCCCCTTGCTGGGATTAATTCTTCATCTATCCATCGGGTCATTGCTAACCATGCCATCCATTACTGGCTACATATGTTGATTGCTGAATTATGCAAACCATTTCTGGCTACACCAGATTGAAATAAGTTATAAGTTGTCTGAGAACATACATTGGTGGATATAATGGATTCACCTAGACCACGGCCATGTCTGCTGCCGCCGTGGCAGATCCTTAATGGGACACAAAAAGTCAAATAGCTTTTATTCAAATCTTTACAAATTTGCTGTGCACATTCATAACCCCTAGAAGAAGAACCCTACTGATTTTGGTGCCCCCATGCCCTTTCCTCTAGCACCACCATCAGGCCAAACCTTCAATTTCCAAATAAGCGTGTCTCCTGATCCGTTTGTCATAGTTATGAAATATCAAGCGATGTGGCTACTCATGGAGAACAACTTTGCCTTAAGGACCTATGAGGTCCAACATATTTGGTTTTCTGTCATTTTGCATTTTTTGACAATCACTTCCCCTACTGCCCCCAGGCTGTTCACCTGATTGTCACAAAACTTGCTGTGTGGCATCTAGGGTCCAGCATCTTCACATATGTGATTAAGATAATTGATTGGCCAAACTGTATGACCACCAGATCCAATTGAATTTCTGAAAAATGCATGGTGAACAGGAAGTGATGCGATACTTGTGAACACATTGTGTGAACACATTGTCCAATTTGCACCAAATATGTTTGTCTTACATAATAGCAAGGAGGCCTGTGAGGTTTTGAGTCTTTTGGCCTCATGGTGGCGCTATTCTCACAAAACCACTATTTACATTTCTCAAAAACAGATTTTTTTTTTCCTACTCCCACTAGGCTGTTCACGTGATTCTCACTAAACCTCATATGTGGCAACTAGTGACCACCATTTTTAAAAGTTGTATAAAGGCAGTTGGTAGAACAACCTGTTTGACCAGATTAGGAGCGTGGTCAAAACGTGTCATTGAGGATTCGGGTGGTTTCAGAGATATACTTGCTGTCGACCACCGACATCAAATGTCTAGTTATATTTTTGAGGCCTGGATTGTGGAAAAGGGGCGTAACCCAATATATATGAATGTCCCTAATGTTTTGTCCATAAAGTGTTGATAATCTACTTAAATCTCTCTTTTAACAGCAGCAGCAGAGAGAAAAGCCTCTTTGCAGTGAGCAGAGTACAGCTGGGAGAGAAAGACTGACATCCTCTGGAGATTCACTGACACTGCAGAAAGTAAAGGAACTGGATATGACAGAACCATAAGCCAAGCTGATTGATTGATTGATTGAGATTCTTTATTAACAAAACAACATACTTCAACATACACCGGTACAGTTTACACAGTACAGAACAGTTCAGTATGAGGTCTGCTAATCGGATAAAAACCCAAATAAGTCTTTCAACTTGTTTAAATTGGGGTCCTTGGTACTCAATTCATGGAGCTAGAACCGGATAAGGTTACAAATGAATGGGGTTCTTACAGGTGCACTATCTAGTCTGGGGAGAGAAATTTGATGCTCAGAGAAATATTAAAGAATAAGGTTCTGCACATGTCAATGCAAGTTTCTTTAATTATACAAAAGTCTTTTGGTCACAAGACCTTCGTCAGGGCAAACAGCCTACGCAGTGAACTAGGGCTGCGTTTCATTACTCCTTTCACATGCCCTCACGGACTTCTCCTTGGCACTTCCCCTCAGGGGAATCCCTGCGGCCATCTTAAGTACCGTCCCATTACTAAGAAAAACTCTAGTGAACTTTGTGAGATCGACCCCTCAAGGGCAGAGGGAGCGAGTCAACAGCGATGTACACTCAGAGGCACATTTTAGGCTGCGTTTCATTTGTAGTTTGCCATGCCCTCTCTGACTTTCCCTCTGCCCTTGGTGAGACGTGGGGACTTGTGGCCACTTGCAGAGCAGAGGGGCAGGGTACGAGGGGGAGCGGGAGATTGAAATTGAATGCACTTGCCTTTATGCAGACAACGGGGAAATCTAAAGCTCTAGCGGGGTAGTGGTGAAGTAATTACACAGAGTAATGAGTCACAAAATATCACAGATAGGTTGATTTTTGTCTGGCATTACTATAATTATCTTGATACTGTTTGTTTACTTATACTTGTATATAATTTGTTCAGTCATTGGTTCTCACACAGGAAATGATGAAAATTACAAATCACATGAATGACTTAGGAGGAGTAGGGGGAAAAATCTGTTCTTTAAAACAGTACATTTCAAATATTATCATAATCGGGCAAGTCGTGCAGTGCAGTGCAGTTCCATCTGGTGTCTAGTGGGGACAGATAAAGAAACAATCAGTTAGGTAGTTAGACTGACATGGCACAAGCATTAGTTAGTCAATGAGCCAAATTAGTCGGTCAGTATCATCTAGGCTCAGTGATTTTTGGACATTCATTTAAAAGGTAGAATCTGTAATGCCGTTAAATCAGCGACCCCTAGGCAAAAGAGCCCCACTTGGTATTGTACTTTGTTTACGTATTTTATTTTGGTCTGATGTGTGGGTTAGAGTTTAGTAACTTATTATTCTGTGAATTTCTCCAGAACTCTCTTGGCAGAGCCTGAGGTATGGCCAGCAATAGCAAACCCTCCTCTATCCCCACTCAACTCCAACCCACACATCAGACAAAAACAAAACAGTTACAGTTACAGTTTAGTCATTTAGCAGACGCTTTTATCCAAAGCCACTTACAAGTGTGTGCACACCAGAAACTGGCGATAGGATCAACTCAAGAGTAAACAATCGGTGGTATTACCCGCCTCATAGTGCCATAATCCAGTGCATAACTCAAGTGCATAGCTAAGTACGAACCTGTGAGGGGAAGAAAGGGTTAATATATATATACACTATCAAGAAGTTATGTGAGGTACTGTTTGAATAGGTGGGTTTTTAGTCTGCGGCGGAAGATTGAGTGGGTTTCAGCTGTCCTGACTGCGGTGGGAAGCTCATTCCACCACCGTGGGGCCAGGAGGACTGAGAATAGCCTGAGTGGTGTGATTCTCAGTTGCCCAGAGGAGGCAGAGCGGAGGGTCCGTGAGGGTGTATAGTTGGTAACCATTGCCTGTAGGTATGAGGGTGCTGTTCCCCTTGCTGCGTGGAATGCCAGGTCTAGAGTCTTGAAGCGGATTCGAGCAGCAATAGGGAGCCAGTGCAAGTCTATGAGTCATGGGGTCACATGGGCTGATTTAGGTAGGTTGGAGATCAAGTGGGCCGCTGCATTCTGAACTAGCTGGAGGGGCTTAGTTGCATAAGCCGGGAGACCAGCTAGGAGAGCATTGCAGTAGTCAAGGCGTGACACAACCGATGACTGCACGAGAAGTTGGGTGGCCTTCTTTGTCAGGAAGGGGCGGATCCTTCTCACATTGCTCAGGAAGAAACTGCAAGCT
>OMKL01128350.1:4923-12423 GCA_900302295.1 Parasudis fraserbrunneri
AGTCCCTGGAGGAACTGCTTTATGTACACTGCAAAGGTTGCATTCCAAAATGCTATACTGTTTATCCGTTTTGGAAAAAACATCTGATACCTGATGATCATTGCTCTGATTGAACAAAAACACAGATCATTACCGTCACATCCTCTAAATGTTACCATCTGGGGCTCAAAGCTCAAACCAATAATATCCCATCGAGAGTTTTACTTTCATGCACAGAACTCTCATTATTTCAATTGGATAATTCCTGAGAACCAAATACGATAATAGCAAGAACCCTCTTTAATGCCTTGTCTCCACTAGCCAGGGTTTAGCCGTAGGTGCTGTGGCCTGTCTGGCACATATTGAGCGTCTCCATGTTCTTTAGAACCTGGCCAAACCTGTCTGGACCCCGGCTGAGACAGCCACCTTTCACAACCTGGCCAGACCTGGCCAAAGCCGGCTGGGACTGTTGTGTCATCATGGCTTAGCTTGTGCACCACAGTTGGTGGTGTGAATTTTGAAAGGTTGATGAGCAACCGGAGACTTTACAAGAAATACAATGGAGACACAAACCATACCATACCATACCGTGCTACACCATGGCTAGCCCCAGCCAAGGCTGAACATAGCTAATGGAGACAAGGCATAAGTCTGTCCCACTGTACACAGCATACAACAAGGACTAAAAATATGGAACCAATTTTTACAATGTTATTATTCCATTATTCCATAGGTCACATGCTCTTGGTCTCCAGATGTTTGTGAACAAAGAGTGTAATTTAAACAAAACAGCAGAAAAATGTTCATTATGGGGCCGTTGTTCGGACGTCCTTGCCGCCCGAGGGCCTATAGCCAGCTACAAACTGAAAACTGATTTAGTGCGTTCTGTAAGAACAGCGACTTCAGTGAATTCTTGTAGAGAAATACACGTATATCGTGGTAGACTGGTTCATCTTCCTCCTTGCTCCTCATAGAGCATTCACCTCCTCAAACCACAAACGCTCCAGATATCCCGTGTATCAGATTCGCTTCGGGTTTTATAGCCACCACTGGTCGATAGTCATCTAATTATTGATATTCATCAAGCTGCATTATTAAACACGGACTCCATTCCATCAAGCAGCCTCATCTTGCTAATGACATGGCACCAACAGGTGGTACAACCCTGGTATTATGTTACCATTCAGGGAGACCGCTGGGGTGGGGAGAGAACTGCTTGTGGAGTGAGGAGGTGGGTATACTGTGAATATTATTAGAATGTGTATAGCCTATATAGTGTATATTGACTGTGTACATTCATGGTAATTAGGCAGATTTGTGGGTATCCTCTTTCATAATAATAATAATAATAATAATAATTATTATTATTATTATTATTATTATTATTATTATTATTATTATATTAAATGAGAGTTGTATAGCACTTTTCTAGAACTCAACGTTGCTTCACACTAAGGGGTAGAGGTAGTGAGACAAACAAAAGACAAGCATAACACAAACACACAAGGATGGATGGGGGGGCTAAGAGAGGGCAGTGGTGAAGAGATGGGTCTTGAGGCGGGATTGGAAAATTGAGCGAGACTCTGAGTCCCTAATGTCTTGGGGGAGAGAGTTCCAGAGCCTGGGAGCTGCCCTGGAGAAGGCTCTGGTCCCAAAACTGCAGAGGTTGGACTTGGGGGTGGAGAGAAGGCAGGCTGAGGTAGAGCTGAGGGACCGAGAGGGTTGGTAGTGGGAGAGGAGGTCTCCGAGATATGGGGGGGCCAGTTGGTGAAGGGCTTTGTCGGTGAGGAGCAGGATTTTGTAATTGCTCCGGTGGGAGACAAGAAGCCAGTGGAGGTATTTTAGGACTGGTGCTAGGATTTGGTGTGGGTTAGAATTTGGGCAGATGCATTCTGGACCAATTGAAGCCTTTTTTGCTCATAAAAGGTGGTTACACTCTTTATGCCTCTGTGTTCCCTCATCCTCACTTCTGGAAAGAAATTAATCCACAGCTACAAACACACACACACACACACACACACACACACACACTAACGCAGCTTGACTAGAGAGAGTTTGCAATGGAAAGAAAATGTGTATGGCTTCAACTTTACAGGACAGGTACAACTACCATGAGCAATGGATCAGGTGCACGAGGAAAGCATCATTCTGGATTCTCGACAACATTCGGTGCCTCTGGCCTAAGTCACAGTGTGCTCAGCAGTTCCACAGCTACAAACTGGGTAACCAGGAGATGACCACTTTAAGATATTACCAAATATGGCGGATATAAGGAAGATAAACGCATTACAAGTTGTGCAAATGGGCTGCAAGTGGAATAGTTCCTGTCTCCTAAGTGGGCGGGGCTATACACAGGTGATATTGTGGATGCTATGAAAGTTCCACAATGCCCGCCCCCTTCTCTGGTTCCAGAGCAATTTTTCAATATGGCGAAGATTAGCTACAGTCATTTTTACTATATGACACAGTTCTCTGTGATTGTAAAAGAGTTGTCGAACTGTTAAGACTTCTTTTGTGCTTGTTGAAACGAAGACATTAACAATGTCATTATTAACAATTAACATTAACAATTAGACATTATTAACAATGGTTAAAACTGGGTTTGAATCCTAACAACCAATTGTCACTGTGATTTTATTTTAAATCTTTACATCTGCTTTACAAGGACCATGGGTTTCTGTGTTGCATGATATAATTAATATGTAGCTAGTCTTCATTTTCACCAGAGGTTGAAGCCATAGAGAAAGAACCAGAGAGGGCATGAGTACTGCGGAGCTCTATCGCTGGATGAGACTCTGGAAATCAAAAAGATATCAATTCAGTTTCAGAATGATGACAGCACATTCACCTTGTCAAAGAATGATCCAATTTTGACCTCAATAAGCCTGCCAATATTTGGGCCTTGTCAAACCCTCGTGAGGCATTCCAGAAAATGAAAGCGAGATGAATCATCTGGCTTTATGAGAAATCTCTGGTATTTACACTGAGTGATGAACGACGATATTAAAGTAGGAGGTTGACGTCTTTATACACATCTGTTGTATTGTATAACATTTTCACAACACATCCCTTTGAGTGTTGGTTTGCATAAGAAGATTTGATCCAATTGCTTCAGCAGTATTGGCCACTCCCTGTACTCGGAATTAAAACCAGCAACCCCTCAAGTATTTGGTGAACTTCTCTACCAAGCTTCCAAACTGATCCTCCAGACCACAAGAACATTGCCCTGATCCAAAAGCAGGGTACACACACAGCAATGTTAGGGGAAGTTCACTTTCAATTCACTCTATTTGAAATGCAAACAGAAGTTGCAGTGTATTGATTAATTCTTAATTACTTGTTAAAAGGGTGAACATGATGACCTCCAGGTGCCAAACGTTTTTATTTTTTCTTCAAATATTTGAGTTCTGAAGAAAATCCACGTCATTAATTGAGTTCAAAGAGAAGCCTACACAGCATCACACAGACCCCTGTGTTCCCTCTGTGCATACGAGGGACCTTGGCTAGTTTTCAACCCCCTCCCCGAGCCAACCTACGACTGTACGACATCCAAATCAAAGCCCAGTGGGTGCCAAATGAAACGACAGAGGATTGCGTCCTCACGCCCGATTAGGCGCGCAATGTAGACGTGAAGACACCTCACGTGTACCAAAAGGTAGAGGGCAAGCGGCGCGCAAGCTCAGGTGCTGTCTTTCGTCAATGCATTCCGCTAAACGTGTATGCTGATGTAAAAAAAAAAGAAAAAAGAAAAAAAAAGACGGGGTTCTATTCATGAGCATTTCCAGGTCAGTGAAGAACAATGTGTGATAATGATGACCTGGAAACATACAAGATGAACAGAGGCTTGGGTTTAGCGTATGGGTATTTCCAAGGGTATAGTTATGTAGGCCCTAGTGGTCAGTGAAAGGTCTGTCAACTATGAACTCCTGTTGGTGATCACCGTACGGTGAATAAACCACCAATAAAAAGACAATACCATACTGTATATGTTTTCAGAATAGTATTCGTTTCTGTTTTCTTGTATTTGAAAGCCCAATCAGTAATTCAGATGTACACAAACGGGTAGCCCCACACCTTAAAAAAAAGAAAGAAAGAAAGAAAATGAAACAACAATTAATTTTTTTTTTCATTTTCTAGTTCATTGACTGAGCTCTTGATACCATGATAAACACGACAGCCGGTGAATGTGAGTTTTTCATTGTATTCGCTGTATTTTGTGGCTGTTTAAAAATAATTTTATAAAAATAAACAAACACTGGAGAAAAACAGACCTATTCTGATTTACAATGGGTTCAGAGAGTTCCAAGGTGCATATTATTTATCTTCAGATCAGACTTTTCAAGAATGTAATATGTCATTTACTGTAAAAATAAATAAATAAATAAATAAATAAAAAACTGCGTTTAGGTGGGTTTACCCTGTTGGTCCTATAAGACTACAATTTGAGTGGGTACAGTCAAGTCAAGTCAAGTCAAGTCGAATGTATTTGTATAGCCCAAAATCACAATACATGTCTCAATGGGCTTCACAGGCCCACAAAGGTACAACTAGATATATGTTGTATATGACTTATTCTTGAGTACTTACTTGTAATCTACAAAAGTTATGTTTATAGGTATTTCAGTCAGTCACTCATGCAGCTAATGTCACTTTATTTTGCACATAAATCATGAAGCCGTGGTAGTTTAAAAAAAATAAATAAAAAGAGCTCAGTTTGGGCCCTTGCAATGATGCCCATGAAGTCAAAGTATCCCTGTCTAATCCACAACTATCAGTTACATACACTGTCCCCCCAAAAAATTATTGTCTCCAAACTCACCCACGGTTCAGAACTATCTCAGTTCGTCTACAGCCCGCTTGTGACATATTATTCCTGTATGACAAGACCAATCTACCTGATGATGACCCATTTCTGGATCTACGGTGTCTGAAACTGCTGTCGGGCAGCACTGCTTCTACAGAGAGGAGAGGAGGAAGCAACGCCAGCCTGTATCTTCTAATGAACACCTAGTATAGCCAATCCCCCCATTGCAGCGTGTAGGCTATAATTGCTTTACTTTGCTATTCATCCGTTCAAATGATGCACTAATGAACAATGACAAACGCTCTCCAGAAGTTAGTCTTGATCTGCTCTTATTGCTCGGAGCACAGCCGGGCTGCCTACACGGCCCATTCGGGCCTTGATATCCTAATGAGGACCATAGATGTGGATCTATTGGATAAGGGGGGGGGTCTTATTTTCGAACCTGGCTGAACACTGTTGCCATACCCCTGGGCAAGGTAGGGAGAGCGCTTCACTTCAAAACACAAATCACAAGAAAAAGACCAACAACAGGAGACCACTACGTGCCTCAGTTCTCTGTCTGTATCTGTCTGCTGAACACATTATGGCTACAGCAGATCTCTGTTGTTGATGATAATTCACGAGAATGATGATGCATTCCAGTTGAAAATGTTAATGAACGCTGTGCTGCTGGTTTTTTTCTCTCTAATTCAAACATTGGCTAAGCTGCCAGAGAGAAAATACGACCTGTCATTATAACAAGGCAGAACAGCAGGTAGTCCGTATCAGTAGCCTATACTCTCACCCTGAAAACATCTCTTTAGCCATAGCTACTTGATTTTCATAATCATCATAATTGGCTCAGCAGGCCTGTATTCTCACCAAAATGTATGTAAAACGCAAAACGCACAGACCCTGAAAATGTTTGAAAACGGTCTCATATTCCTCACAATTCATTACATATTTATGGCTCCAACACACCTTCGTATGCAGCAAAACAGAAATCAGCCCATATAAACACCGACACAATATGTGAAGAAGCGATCTATTATAAGCATATATCACGGATAAAAGCACGATCGCCACCAGTCAGTCGATATTTCTGAAGATATTACGCATATCAGGTCGGGTTTTGAGGGTTTCACCGCGCGAAAAATCTTCGGGAGGCCTATTGCAATTATGATTTGACGGGGAAAATAACAGCGCGATTGACGCTGCCCTCGCCGTGTCTATTTCAAATATTGTATGGTGATGATGATGCTGATGGCATTTACCTTCCACAGTTGCAATGACAGACGCGGTCTTCCCCTCGTAGATGCGGTAAGATGTAGTTGTGAAAGCGATCCAGTAGTGCGTTCATGTCCATTAAACAGGCTATCGCCTGCAAAGAACCATTCCAGTCAGCTGGGACATGTCAAACAGTAGGCTAGGCTATTCCAACAGATAGCACATGATCAGGCACAGATAGTGAATTTCAAAAAAGAGAACGAAATAGCCTAGGGAAATCCTCCTGATTCAAAGAGAAAACTCTCGTACATCAAAATGGTCTTGGATAATTTATTTATGATAGCAGGTAATTATAGGTGGGCAAACCTATACTTCCACATGCCTTTGATAGGCCTCCTGCAAGGTAGTTACTACACTATGTGCCATTTATATATAGCCATCTTTTATTCATCAGTTTTTAAACATATTGACCGACAGAGAATTTGGCAACAAAGAAAGACCTGAAAAATTGAAGTAGAGATGTCTTACCATTACAACTGAAGCACCAAGAATCATAAAAATCATGGTGGTTGTGATCATATGCATCAAAACTTCCAAACTCGCCGCCGCTCTGTAGCCCTCCTCTACCTGCGGCACTGCAAACGCTCCGGCTGGGCTCTGGGCGCTCCGTCCCGGGAGAAGACGCTCATTGAGGCGCCCTTACTGCACCTGGCTCTCCGTCCCTTTAAACTGCCCAGAGTGGAGTGCAGTGAAACGGCACACAGGGGCTGAGCCGGCCCGGTCTCCCTCCGTCCCCCCCACCGTCTGACTTGAGGCAAGCGGCTCTCACTGTCTTCCAATCCAAATATCTGTCGATTCAGTGGCGTGGACCGGCTTGAGGGTCCATCCGCGGTTGCTGCTGCGCCGGGCCGGCGGAAAGAGGGTGCTGGTGATGAGCGTGTCCTATCCTGATTACTGATGCAAAGGTGATCTTTTCCCGGCGCGTTCCTATCCCATTCAAAAAAATTCTCAGCAAACATAAAAATAAGTAAACCGGTCCTTCGGGTGTCCCTTGATAGGCTGCCTGTCCCCTTTCCAAGTTATCCCCGGCTTGGCTTAATTCAAGTTATCAGTGAATTGTATCCTCCGTCGATGAAAACAGTCAATTATTCTCGCCTGTAACGCCTAGCCTCTCATTTCAAAGAACTGCGGCAACTCCTTTCACGGTTCTTGTCCACCCGGCACGGTTTGATAACATCGATGTGAGGCCAAACAATTCCAGTGGGTACTAGACCCACCCTATATACCCTCAGTCCAGTCCAGATCAAGCAATGGCAGCTGCATCAACGCTCGGAGCCAGACAGGCATGATTATCCCATCTTGTCTTCTAGCAGCTGAGCATCCACCACCATCTCTAGTGCGAGTGCCTGCGCGTGCGCGTGAGCGCGCTGTGTGTGAGTGTGTGTGTGTGTGTGTGTGTGTGTGTGTGTGTGTGTGTGTGTGTTGTGGGCGGTATGAGAGAGAAAATGGTG
>OMKL01128350.1:17423-24251 GCA_900302295.1 Parasudis fraserbrunneri
ATTAGAGCGGCTGTCGTGTCTGATGCTAGACAATGAGGCTTTCATGGAGCAGATGACTTTGTCTACAGCAGTGCAGATGGATACAGAACTGTTTTAATTATTTGTTCTTGATGTATATTCAATGTTTTAGTTTGCTTCAACATTTCCCTCTGCTGTCTGAAGAGCATGTCAAAATAATTCTCCTCTGACAGTATTTTTCAAATTTTCAAAACCTTTTATGACTACCTGCTATCAGAGGGTCTCATTGAGTCATGGTGTCCCACTCAATCAGCACTGTGCCACCAGCAGCCAGTCTGTTGTTATTCCATCATTTATTTTTGTTGTTGACAAAACCCGGACCGAGCTTTAGCTCCACCTATTTAATAAATATTTATTTCCGCAAATCTTTTAATGACATCAATATTGTGCTGTCAGAACAGTATTATGTTTGTAGGTGAAGTATTTAATGTTCTCTATTGTTCATTTTTACCTTGTTGAACAACCAGGAAATGCCAATGAGAAAGTTGTATGTATTGTAGTTGAAATCTAGTACTTCATGCATGAAAACAATAATTTTAGTTACAACAAGATTGTGACAGCAAGCCTATGTTATGTGATGTATTTAGAATGATCACTTTGAAGAGGAGGCTTTCATTTGGGAGCAGAGGCAATCCTTTGTAACAACAACAACAACAACAACAACAACAACAACAACAACAACAACAACTAAGCATATTAAAGGGAGGTGTACTGAACATACTCTAACTTATGGAACATATCATCATATCATATTTAATTATTTTGGATTTGAAGCCCAGAAAAGGATAGTTTTTTGAATAAGCAAACTTCACAAAATGCGCCCGCAAACAGGTCACCATGAAAAGATCTGCCTTAAATAATATTTTCTAAATTTGCTGCGGTGAGCAATTGCTTGGATCTTCAGTTAATTTAACAGAAAACCACAAGCAAAGACTTCGATGTTTAATTCTCTGTTGCGTCTAATACCTCTGTAATAGGCAGAGATAATTCCTGCTGTAACAAACCCGTTGTCAGTAACATAAGGTAATATTCTCATGACAATAATCTACTTCTTGACCATATTATACAGGTCAAATGTATTATACAGGTCCCATTTAGCAGATGGCCATCACTGATAACCTACAGCAGCTGGTCAGAGAAGTCCTCGTCTACAGCCTTTGTAGGTGTGGGTGCATTTTCCTTCGGTGGTCTGAAGGTATTTTGCTGCCTGCTTCCTAAAGGGGTTGATAGAGTTGTGTCAAAAGCATGGACTGCAAAGAGGGCAAGGGTATGACCCAAAGTACCTTTCCAGACCCCAGAGAACATCCCCATAGTCTACTGCCTACTGTCCTTCTCTCTAGACTGAAACAGCATAATCCACTTTTTAAGGATGTTTTTCCCTGCCCCAATGTAATATTCAACTGGTAAACCATGACCAGTTAACAATTCTATGTATATTGTATATAAAAGGAAATAATAATTTGTCTGAGAACAACAGAGGACTCTTGGTAATTAAGCAAGGCAGAGCATTTAGTATCATTTGTCATGTAGACTTCCTGACTGAGTCTGCAACCAACTGCTAATCATCATCAAACATGGGTGCTCCCAATCAGTTCCATCAGTGATTTATGGCAGAGTTAAATTATTCCACTCAAATCTACAATACCGGGAAACGTGCACAGCAATAGTTTTCTGAACACTATGACTTCATGCTATATTTAAGCTGCAATAACTATTTTCTGACAGTATTTTTCACATTTTCAAAACTTCTCATGACCACCTCAGAAGGTCTCATTGAGTCATGGTGTCCTACTCAATCAACCCTGTGCTACTAGCAGCCAGTCTGTTGATATTCCATCATTTATTTTCTTTGTTGACAAAACCTGGCCTGCACTTAGGCTCCGCCTATATTATAAGCCTATGCATTTAAAACGTTTTTTTTTTCTCAGTGAATCACTTAATTACATCAATATTGTGCTATCTGAACAGTATTATGTTCGTAGGTGAAGTTTTTACCTAACTTGTTAAACCAGGAAATGCCCAAGATAAACTTACTATTTATTGTAGTAAATAAATCTAGTAATCCATGCACAACATTTTTTCAGCAAATCTCTTAGTTACAAGATTGTGTATTTAAAATGATCAAGGCGAGGCTTTCGTTAAGGGTTTGTTTAGAGTGGCTCCATGTTGCCCTCTAGAGTCAATATGCACTCCATAACAGATGGCTGATTACCAGTTTACAACTGTAATCAGAAACATAATTAATTGGAATACTTGTAATCTTGGTTGATTAGTTTATTATGGGTCCATTCTTAAACAGCATTTAGTGGACAGACGAAGTGACAGGCAAGATGAGAGGGAACATATAAACAAGCAATGATAAGAGCTCAGACCTTTAATTTGTGACCTGTGTTTAGGCATGTGTGTTCTTCTCAGGGCACATCATCAGGAAGTTGTGTATTGATCTTTGTGTGTGTGTGTGTGTGTGTATGTGTGTGTGTGCATGTGTGCATTTATATTTATGTGCATGCGCACGTCTGTGTGTGTCTCCAGCTGGCTGACCTTCCAAGGAGGAGGGTCAAAGAGCTAGCAAGGTCGTGCTCTGTGTCTGCAATATAGTATCGGTGGTCACACAGCATGGAGGAGACACTAGTGTGCTGTTTGACACTAGTGTGCTGTTTGAATCATTTGTTTCTATTGTTTTTTGTACCAACCTGCCTGTTGAGCTTGCACATATTGTATATGCCTGTACATATACCTGTACATACTGTATATACCTGTACATATACTTGTACATACTGTATATACCTGTGCATATACCTGTACATACTGTATATACCTGTACATATACCAGTACATACTGTATATACCTGTACATACTGTATATACCTGTACATATACCTGTACATACTGTAATATACCTGTACATACTGTATATACCTGTACATATACCTGTACATACTGTATATACCTGTACATATACCTGTACATACTGTATATACCTGTACATATTGTATATACCTGTAAATATACCTGTCCATACTGTATATACCTGTACATACTGTATATACCTGTACATATTGTATATACCTGTAAATATACCTGTCCATACTGTATATACCTGTACATACTGTATATACCTGTACATACCTGTACTGTATGTAGCTGACAAGTCTCTGGGTATCTGGCATCTTTATTGTTTTATGTCCCTTGCTTTCTGATGACAGAGAAAAAAAAACGTTTAAAATGTGCGTGTGTGTGTGTCTGTGTGCGTGTGCACATGTGTATGTGTGTGCATGCATGTGTCTTTGTGCGTGTGTAGTATGAGAACTTCTGTGCCTATCTGTTGTGTCGGATTCATTATGTTTCATTTATGCTTGCCATATCAGAATCAGAATCAGAATTGACTTTTTTGCCAAGTATGTACATACAAGGAACTTGATTGCGGTTTAGTAGCTACATCTCCATGTGCTTACACAAAAGAAAAAG
Organism: Parasudis fraserbrunneri; assembly: GCA_900302295.1. Classification (NCBI taxonomy): domain Eukaryota; kingdom Metazoa; phylum Chordata; class Actinopteri; order Aulopiformes; family Chlorophthalmidae; genus Parasudis; species Parasudis fraserbrunneri. Next base: position 20,910 of record OMKL01128350.1, read on the forward strand.
AAAGGCAAAGAAAAGAGAATAACAACATGACACTCTTCAGGGATATGCGCAGGTAATGACTATATACAGGTATATGCACACCGTTCCTGTGAACTGTAAACAGGATACAAATAATGCTAAGAGGTAAGGAGTGCAGGGAATTAAGAGATAATATTAGATGGTAGCAAAAAAGGAAAATAGGAAAATAATGTTACTTTATGTACATATGGTATATATATATATATAATGTATAGGTACAGTGGGTATTGAAGTGTTCAAGGGTTATTGCACAGTGCCACAGTGAGTGAACTGTTCATAAGTGTGATGGCAAGGGGGAAGAAACTGTCTCTGTGTCTGGTGGTTTTGATGTAGAGTGATCTGTAACGCCTACCAGAGGGGAGAAGTTGGAACAGATTATGTTCTGAGTGTGAGGGGTCTGTAGTGATTTTCCCTGCCTGTTTCCTGACTCTGGAGGAGTAAAGATCCTGGATGGTGGGCAGGTTGGCAACAATAATCTTTTCTGCAGACCTGACCGTCCATTGCAGTCTGTTCCTGTCCTGTTTGGTGGCTGATCCAAATCAGACAGTGATGGATATGCAGAACAGACTCAATGGCTGCAGTGTAAAAGTGGATCAGCAGCTCCTGAGGCAGGTTGTACTTCCTGAGCTGGCACAGATAGTACATCCTCTGCAGGGTCTTTTTGATGATTGAGTTGATGTGCAGCTCCTACTTCAGGTCCTGGGAGATTGTAGATCCCAGAAACTTGAAGGATTTCACAGCCAACACAGTGCTGCTGAATACGGTGGGGGGGCTCAGTTTTGAGCATGTTCGGCACAAAGCTGTTGCGGCCGCACAACAGGGCCAGCTGTATGACACCTCCCATCTGTATGCAGGCCGATGACTGTTGTATGGTCTGCACATTTCAGGAGTTGGACAGATGGGTCTCCTGAGGTGCAGTCGTTGGTGTAGAGCGAAAAGAGCTGTGAGGAGAGCACACATGCCGGGATGGCGCCGGTGCTGACTGTTCAGGTGCTGAATGTGATTTTTCCCTGCCTCACCTGTTGCTTCCTGTCTGCCAGGAAGTTTGTGATCCACTGGCAGGTAGAAGTGGCCACAGTGAGCTGGGTGAGTTTGGTGTTTATAACTTCTGGGATAATAGTATTGATCGCCGAGCTGAAGTCAACGAACAGGGTCCTTGCGTACGTCCTTGGGGAGTTGAGGTGTTGCAGGATGTAGTGCAGTCCCATGTTGACTGCATCATCTACTGACCTGTTTGCCCGCTAGGCAAACTGCAGGGGGTCCAGCAGAGGCCCTGTGATGTCCTTCGGGTGGGTCAGCACCTGCCCTTATATATGCCCTTGTTTATACCACTGGCTTATTCCCACACATCAAAGGCTTAGTTAGAAATGCCATTGTATCAGAGGTAAAGCCATCTGCTACTCTGTTCATGATGCTTGTGATCATTTTGTGATCTCAAGCATTTGCGTGAAAATGTGAAAATTCTTTAATTTTAATGTTTTCAACATTAAAGGCATCTAGATAAAATAGTTTACAGCTGAACCAATAAATAATTAAGTACTTCATGGGACCTCTGCTGCACTCTGCTGATCTCCAAGTATATAGTGTTTTTCATAATTTAACTGACTGAACTTTTTTAATTAGAGGTGAGCAGTTATAAAATGGGGATCTGAGAGTCAAATGGATTGCTCTTTGGGAAGTGAGGTGCAGCATGATTTCCCTACACTGAGAAATCCATCCGAGAACTGAGTAACTGGTGGTGAATCAGTGGTTTGTTAACATGTTATCATGTTGTTCCTCATTAGTTTCAAATTAATTAAGATTTTACAGAGTGATTTGAGCACTCTACCACTGCAAAGAAATTCAACATTTTCTTCGTTCTGTTGTCATTCTTCATCGTCCATGTTGTCATACAACATGGCAGTCCACAAGCACTTTTAACCATGCCTGGATTACTGACAGGACATACCAGGCCTGGGCCCCCCGGACCATCAAGGTCCCCAGACCACCAAAGGCCTCAAAAGCACCAGGATTCTTGTGTATATCTGTTGCATCATTCAACTGGAATAAGTGCCCATGCAAGCATGAATTTAATTGAAAGGGGCCCTAGCATAGGCCTACTGTTTAAAGGTAAAATCTTTCACCTCTAGGCGAAAGCGTCATAGCACTTTCTTACCCAGGGGCCCCCTTGTGACATAATCCAGCCATACTGGTAACCTCTCCAAACATTCCATGACAGAGCTCAAAGATATAAATAACACTTTTTTTAAAAATTTGTTTTATTTTTTATTTCACATAGCAACTGTTATCTCTCACAGTGTCTGGAAGAAAATTGCTTATTCCAAACATTCTGTGACAAGCTTCAATTGGAATTACCTTGTGAAGAGCAAACACATAAAATAAAATAAGATGTATGGCAGGGGACAGTTTGGCAGATGACCTAACTGTCACATGGAAGCAAAATAAGGTAAACAACTGATTCTTCTGCAGTGTCATAATAAGGTGCAAACTTTTATCAGGTGATGAAAAGCTTTTACAACCTTTCCTTGTGGACATTCTAATTCTGGACATTTTGTTCAGACATCAAGCAAAAAAATAAAATTCATCCATCATTACACTTATCTGCCTGACCTTTTACCTGACAACAGTTCCACACTCTCTCCATGAGAATTGTTCTTGATATAATGCCAGGTAACTGAGGAGAAAAAACAGACTTTACTTTTGAAGGGACTGGGTTCATTTAATCCTATCTTCGCAATGCTTCACTAAACCATGAAGTGATTTTGTAAACTCCTCTGATTGGCTGATTGATAAGAAGATGGATGCACATAGGTGATAACTGTCAGAATGTCATTTGATGGCCTTATCATCACTATGAATCTTGCTGTTAATATTTTGACCCCTTAGGAGAGCATACCTGTCCTAAAACACGATGCCTAGGGCTCCGGTTCCCTCTAGGATACCATATGATATGATACGATAATAATTTATTGTCAGACGAGTCTGACATTTTTCTTGCATCTCAGCAGCTCCATTTGCAAAAAACAAAGAACACAAGTTCAGACAAGAGGCAAAGATGCAGACATTTAACATAACGTTACAATCACAGAAGATGATATTCAAGTTCAAGGCCCTTCGATGTGCAGTTGATCTGGGATTAAGCTCCACGTTTAAATTTAGGATTGACTGACTGGTGCACAGAACAATGCTTCAGTCCAATTAGGAATGCTAAAAATGCTAACATACCAATTTAGATAAACGGAGGGACAACTGCAGAAACATGTCTGGTGGAGAACAAGAGACACCTAAAGTTCAAATAATCCCTTTATGTGCGGTTTTTGAAAA